>VYZW01010343.1:25355-183871 GCA_013401315.1 Balaeniceps rex
TCCCCGGGGCGGGCGGCCGCACGGTGGCAGCCGCGCCGCACGCACGGCCCCCGCCCCGGCATCACCCCCCCGCCCCGGGCTCCCGGCCCCGAGGGCCCTGCAGAGCGGCTCCCCGGGGCGGAGGGCGGCCCCAGACGGTTCTTCTACCGGGAATTACTCATTCGCCCCAGCAAGCTAAGAAACAGGCAGGTGATGGAGAGCCTGGGGAGACTGAGGGGACTGGCAGACGGGCACGGAGTGGGGCAGATGCCACCTCCTGCAGCGGTGCGGTGCTTCATGTGGCTGTGCCAGGATGGGCGTTTGTGGCACGGTACAAGCACGGCAGGGCAGCGCAGCGATGCCGGGCAGGGCTGGGGACGGGTGGCAGCACCAAGATGTACTGCTCCCATGTGATGTCTGGGGTCCCTCTTGGGAAAGCGTGGGGGCTGCTGTGCTTCCGTGCTGCCCCAGCCAAGCTGACTGGTTGAGGAAACCCTCTCTCTATCCTAACTCTCCCTCCACTTGCAATCGCTCTACTGAACCCCCCTCTGCTTCGCTCACCGCCTGGCCCCTTTCATGAATTTATCTCCCCAGCTCGTCAGGGCAATAGCCTCATCTTTTCTGCGGAAGAGGTAGGAGGGATGGGCTAGAGACTGGGTGGCAGAGGGGGAAAGCAGCCATGTACAAGGAAACTACCTAGCGTTCACCTCACTGTCTGCCTTCCTATCGGGGTCCCTGCTGCCTCCCCTCCAGCAGGCAGCGGCTCGGGGTGCATGGAGCACACTTCCCAGCCATCGCATCGGCAGCACAGCTGTTTGCGTCTGGAGGTCTGGCCTGCAGGTGTTGGGTTTTACTTTTCCGAGCTACCCAGTGGGGTTTTATTTTATTTTTTTCTTTCTTTTTTTCTTTTCTTGCGGAAGGTGGGACAGTTGTTAGCGCTGAAAGCGCCACCCGTGAGCACTGGCACTCACTCGGGTAATATCCCCTGGCCTCCATGTTCCAGGGTTTGAGTCAGACCCAGGCACCTCTGGCTGTCTGAGTCACTGTCCTCTTCCCACACTCCCTCTGCAGCTGGGACCGCAGGGCCCGGGTGCTGGTGGCGAAGGGGGAGAGGCCAGCACCGCTGGTGTTTTGTGCGAGCAGGTGATGCAGGCAGCTGCCAGCTGTTCGGCAGGTGCCGAGTCTGCCTCCTATCTGTGGCTCCTGCCCTGCTGGTAGAGAGGGAACCGAGCTGTGAGGTGGTCCAAAGCTGTGGAGGAGCTGGAGATGCTCCAGGTGTCTGCGTGTGAGGGGAGGCAGGAGGAAAGCAGGGCAGAGCTGAGCACCTCCCAGCATCATTGCCTGGGAAATAAGGCCAGGCTGAGCAGCCCTGTCTGGGCAAAGCAAGCTGTCCTGTTGGCTGATGTGATTGGACTGAAGGCTCAGGAGTTGGAGCTTTGTTCCTGTAGATGTCACATTCTGCCTTAGGACCACCCTGGATGGGGCTGTTCGTCCCTCTTAGCCCCTCTTGCAAGGGGGGATTTCTGCTGGGGTATAATCCCAGCACCCTGCCATGGCCACCACTGGGGAAGGAGAGTGGTCCTTCTGATTTTGGGCAGCAGATGAGTGTCCTTTCATGTGATGTCATTTCTTTTTCTGCCTTTTTTGTCTCCCTTCCATCCACACCTGCTCTGCTTCTGGTAAACCCCAAGGGGGTTTCCCTTGGTGCCAGGCTGAGGTTTGGTTTTACTCAGATCAAAGGTGGTTTTGTAGGGTCAGAAGATCCCTCACCAGAGGCAGTCCCAAACTTCTGCTGTGTCTAAGTCCAGGTGTCCTCCTTGGGTCCCTGAGCTGCTCACCACTGCACACCCCAAGGGGTGACCACCCTCTCAGGCCAGCTGCTCTCACGGCACAGCTGGATGCTCGTGGCCTATTTCAGGAGCTTTAGCAGCTAATTTCCCCCTGGTATCTGAATCTCAAAGAGTCACTGAACTATTCCTTGTGCTGCAAAGCTCCTGGCCCCAGTGGGAGAAGATGCCGCTTTGAGTGTGGTCCTTACAAAGTGGTGCACTTCATCTCTTTGGAGGCTTTTTCTCCATTAGACACCTTTCCTGGCAGACACCTTTCTCTTCATTTTTTTTCACCTTTGCCAGCCACTCTTGTTTTAAACCCCGAAGTTATCACCCTAAGCACTGATGAACATTACAAACCAGGTTAGAGCTCCCCTTTCCCACCTGACAGATCAGAGGCAGAGTTGCACTTATGGGTGCCGAGGTGACTGGCTGGTGCCTCCTCTGCAAACACCTCTTTCCCTTTCTGCTGGGTCACCCCAGGACAAAATACCAAGTTCTTTGGCAAATAACAGGGTCTTCCAGGGTCCAGAAACTGGTCCCCTGATGATTTCTTGTGGAAGCCCTCTGGAGGTGTCAGGAGCTAGTGCTGGACGGCTCTGCTTCACCATTCTGCAGTGGCTCCTGGCTGCAGGATGTGCTGCTCTGCCTGCACGCTCTGTGCCTGCACTGGAGATGGCATCCCTGGCCATGTCTAGGAAGCACCAGCAGCCTTAGTGGGTTTCCATCCCCCTTTGTAGACCTCACCTTAGCCTTACTTGCATCCCTTTGATGAAGTCTCCAGACCTGGGTTTAGGCTTGCTTGAGGTTCTTTTGGCCAGTTTTGAAGTTGTCAGGCACTTCTAGGCTTGGCTCCAGCATGGGTTTGCGAGGACACTAGCTCACATGCACCCCAGAAGGCTGTTCCACCTCTGATGCTGTTTGCCCTGGTTTTGCCTTAGTATTTAATCAAATTTGGGGTGCTCTAAACTGTTACAAGGTGAAATGCATGAGTTTTACTAAGAGAGGAGGTACCAAGCCCTGTCTCCTCGACCCCAGTGAGGACCAAATACTAGAAGATGGCTTTTTGAAGTACGCCGGTCTAAGCACCTTTCAGCCAGCACCCAGCCCAAAAGTACTCTCCAGCTTTGCCTTCTCACGCCTGCAAGGCTCCTTTGCCTGCCTCCTGCTTTTTGGCTTCTCCCTGTCTCAGCTTCCTCTTGTCTTTCTGCTTCCCTTTCACAATCCACTAGAAAACAAGAGTTGGCCAAAGCCCATCCGCCCACAGAGGCTTTGTGCGTGGCTGCCTTTGTAGTGAGCCGTGGCAGGGTGGTTACAACCGTGGGACAGCCAAGAGGCCACCGCCCATCTTGCCCTTGGTGAAAGGGATGGATGGAGGGAGGGGTGCAGCTTCCTGGGGTGCAGCGGGGCTTGACCGTGACCTTTGCCAGCCGCACAGACAGCGTGTTTACAAGGGCTGGCGGGGGAGATGTGGGGTCATGGTAACCTGGCTTCAGTCGCATCCCCTGGATGAAAGCCAGGAGGTTCTGCTCCTCCTGGAGCTCCTGCTCCTCTACACCTGGAGCTCCTGCTCCTCTACACCTCTGCCTCTCTCTGCTGTCCTCTTTGCAATCCTGGTGGCAGGCACAGTTTCCCCAGAGTGTCATGCTGAGCATCCCCAGGGACAGGCAAGGCAGTGGTGACAGGGCAGCAGTGCCTTGTTTTGGCCTGTGATGCCTTGACGCCATGGAGATGGGCAGGTGGTGCGTGTGATGGGAGCAGCACTGTGAGGGGCAGGAGAACCTGTGCAGCGGGGTGGAGACACAGGGAAAAGCGGGCTGCAGCATAAGAAATATTGCAGCAGGAGCATAAAACAGGCCTCCGGGTACGGCAGCAGGTTTTGGCAGCATCGGGGCACTGTTGCGTCTGGAAGCGATTTGTTGGGGTGGGGAGCGGGAGAGTGGGGGGCTCCCAGAAGATGCCATTGGTAGGGCTCAAAGCGTGCCTTCAAGCTCACTCACCTCAGCTGATGACCCTGTGAATGTCCTGGCTGTGGTGATTTAGGAGCCCAGAAGCATTTATTTCAAGCAGCGGGTCCATTTCCCCTTGCCAGTATTTAAGTGCCTTATGGCCATTGATTCCCAAGGGCATTCAGTGCCTGCAAGCCTCTGGTTCTCGACCATGGGCACTCAGCAGCCCGAGTTTCAGGGAAAGTCAGCAAAGCTCCGGGTCTTGCCCCCCCTAAAACACAGGTTTGCAACACGCTTGGGCGCATAGGGAGAGGCTGAGCCCAAAGCCATTCCTGGGGATGGATTTATGCTCAGAAGAGATTTGAGGGCTGAGGTGTGCACCCGCCTGGCTGGAGGCAGCGCACCCCTCCGTCTTCCCCCTCTGACCCTCGCCTGCGCATGCTGGATGCCTGACTGGGAGGAAAACTGGAGCATAAAGGCAAGCTGTAAATCTGCCTGGAAGCTGTTGGGGAAGCAGTCCCCGGAGGAGGCTGTTTTGCTTCGGGTTGCTGTGCTCTAATTTTTAAAAGCTTTGGCCCACAGATAAAAAGCTTAGACTCTAATCCTGTCCCACAGGAGCACTCCTATGGATAGCAGCTCAGAAACACCTCGCTCTTCGGCCTCTCCTCCCGTCCATGCTCTTCCTCCCCTCTCCATCCCGCCTCTCCTGCTTTGCCATCCCTCCTGGCTACTCCACCAGTAGTAGATTTTGGATGGGGGCTGGGCTGTTCCCCCTAGCGCAGCACCCATGCCGAGCCTCTGGCCACCTTCATGTACCCGTGACAGTGGCAGTGGGAGCCTCCCTGCAGCCCTGCCAAGAGCTGTCCCGCTGCTGAGGACCCGGCTTGTGCTCCGGGGAGGCGTGGCGATGCTCTCCAGTCCTCACCAGCTCTCCTCTCTCTCCATCCCCGTCCCTGTCCCTGCTGCAGGCGTCTTCGACAACTGCTCGCACATGGCCAGCGATAAGGGCTGGGCACTGGGCATCCGCGCCCTGCAGCTCAGCGGCAAGAAGGACGCCCGCTTCTTCTTCTCCCTCCGCACAGACCGGGCAGCCACTGCCACGGAGGTGACTGCCTACCACCGCTACCGCCTCGAGGCATGGACCCACCTGGCTGCCAGCTATGATGGGCAGTGGATGGCCCTATACGTGGATGGGGCGCGTGTGGGCCACACCGGCGGGCAGGAGGGGCCCCTGCACAGCGCCTTCATGGCCTCCTGCCGCACGCTGCTGCTGGGGGGGGACGCCTGGGGGACTGCGCACACTTTCCGGGGACACTTGGCCAGGCTGGCCCTGTGGCGGGGTGCCCTGTCCCAACCCCACCTCCAGCGTCGCTTCCTAGAGGGGGTGGCCGGCGGGGGGACAGGGCTGGCTCTGGCCACTGGCTTCGCCACCCCAGAAGAGCACTGGGTGCCTTTTCGGGAGGGCACCTTCCCCCGGCAGCGGGTGCTGCCATCCCCACCGTCCCCCATTCTGCGGCCGCTGGGCCCCCCTGACTGTGGGCAGACTGCCTGTGATAATGTGGAGCTGGTCTCCCACTACAACCAGCACTGGCCGCTGCGGAGCGGGAAGGCGGTGCGGTACCGGGTGGTGAACCTGGTGGAGGACGGCGGTGGGCGGCCGACAGTCAGCCGGGAGCAGGTTTGGCGGCAACACCGGGCGCTGAGCGAAGCTTTCCGACCCTACAACATCTCCTGGCAGCTCAGCTTGCTGGAGGTACGCAACTCCTCGCTGCGCCGCCGCACCGTGCTCCTGGGCTGCGAGCCCAGCAAGGTGGGCAACGAGCGCTGTGACCCTGAGTGCGAGCATCCCCTGACTGGCTACGATGGTGGGGACTGCCGCCGGCCAGGCCGCTGCTTCTCCTGGAAGCGCCGTGATGGCGTTTGCCACATGGAGTGCAACAACATGTTGGATGACTTTGACGACGGTGACTGCTGCGACCCACAGGTCACTGACGTGGCCAGGACCTGCTTTGACCCTGACTCACCCCAGCGGTAGGTGTGGGACTTAGGGGGAGGGATGGCACGTCAAGGAATGGGGTGCACTGTCTCCCTGACACCCGCTCTGCGCCTGGATGTTGCTTCTGACCGGCTGTTTCCCAGTGTGGGAAGGTGGAGGGGTGTTTTCTCACAGGGACAGGTGTACTGTGCCATCGAAGGCAATTAAATCCCACAGCGCAGGATGACACCTGTCTGTGATGCCCTGCCATTAAGTGCTTTTCCCCACCAAAATGAGTGGGGAGTGATGGGGAGCTCCCCCCCAGGGGGATTCCCAGTGCAGTCTCCAGTAACACATGAGCAGGACCGCAGGCACCCCAGGGTGGGCAAAGCGGCCCCGTGCAAAGGGTGCGGCGTCCCTTGACCCCCCTGCACGGGATGCAGTGGGGGGATTGCTGCCCCTTCCCTGCCTTCCCTGGAAGTGTCTAAAAGCCTGATTTCTTAATTTATATTCAAAATGCCTTTGCCTGAGTGCTGAGGTGGAGAGAAGGAGGCAATGCTGCTAGGTGTGAGCGGCAGGATTTGGAAAGATGTGGGTTGGCATGCATGAGCCTCCCTGAATCTCACCCTAGGGAGTGATGCCCACAGGGAGATGCCCTTGGCTGGGCACGGGCAGGGGCTGATCAAACTCTGCACCTCAAAGCCAAATGGTCATTAGGGAGCAAATCCCCCTCTTCAGGCAAAGGCACGGGGTAGCTGCTTGGTGCTGGAGGAGGATGCGTGCCTTTACTGCGTGCCGCAGGTGCAAAATGCCCTGCAAACCCCACATTGCTCTGTGGAGCATCATTGTGTGGTGTTAGGGGACCCCTGCTCTCCCCGGAGCCTTTTGGAGGCAGCAGCTGTGATGGGATGGAGAGGGGGACCCCACCCTGCGTGATGGGGGACCCCGGGGCGGTGGGGACAGTATCCTCGGCGCGGTCGGTGGCTCGTGCACTCTTGCCCTCCTCCCCGGAGCCTCTGAAGTGCCGGCAGCCCCGCTGATGGCTTCCAGCGCTGAGGGCTCTGCCAAATGTGCTTTCTGGCTGGAGACGGGGAAGGGAAAAAAAAGTCATGGCTTTTCCTCTTTTTTTTTTTTTTTAAGCTGTTTCTGTCTCAGTGTCAGAGAAAATTGCTCATTCCCTGCTGCCGTCTCCCGGCGATGGGCAGAGGTGCCCACTGGAGCGGGAGTGGTGCAGTGCAGATGGCAGCATCTGGGGAGAAAAGCTGCAAGGGAGGGTTTTAGGGACACGTTGCTCCTTTGATCTTCTTTCTCCTTCACTTTTTTCCCCTGGGCTGTGGGAGCAGGTAGCCTGTGGCCATAGATCCTTTTTTCCCAAGCCTGCTTCTTCTCTCTGCTGCTTCCCAGGTGGGACATGGAGGGAGGAGGGAAGCAGGTGTCTCTGCTGGGGTGGTGGCGATGGGAGAGGAGCAGCGCTTCCCTTCCTGAGCCTTTCTCACACATCCTTCAGTCATCTGAGAAAGCACAGGAGAAGAATGGGGAGCCTTTCTTCCAATGCATCCTTCTGTCCATGGAACCACACGCCCTGCCTCTGCCTGAGCACTCCCCCCAGAGATGTTTTCCCACCCCTGGAAGTCTTTTTGGTGACAGCCACCGTTGCCACCCTGTGTCTGACTGTCCCCTTGTTTCCCACCCCTGTGAGCGAGCACGGGCAGTGCTTTCCTGAGCATGGGGGGAGATGAGCGGCTCTCCTGCCTGCACAACATCTCCCCTGCCTGCATGACGCCTCTCCTACCTGCACAATGGCTCTCTGCTCATGGTGGCCATGAGCATCCAGCGCCACTCAGCCTTTGCATCAGCAGGGCAAAGGCTCGGTCCTTGCCCTCTGTGTGCAGTTAGAGAAATGTTTTCATCCTCAGACAAGAAGGGCTCCACCTTAAATTAAAAAAGGCCAAATTTTTGCTGGTATGAATCAGGGCTTCCATTTGTCAGGATTTTCCCCTGAAAGTTGGGAAAGAAAAAAAACAAAACAAAACAAAACAAAAACCTTGCTTCTGTGGGAAAGGAATGGGAAAATGGGAACACTAGGGAAATAACAAATCTTTTGCAATTTTCTTTCCGCAGACCTCATTGGCCTGCACAGAAGACAAGATTGATTGTTTGTAGGCTAAGCTCTGAAAAACGAAATCTGGTGTGCCTGGCATTTGGGAAATGTGGGGGCATGAGTTGAATCCTGCTGCTGCTGAGCTCTTCTGAGCTGCCTTTCGGTGGCTTCTTCAGAGATGCTGGTGGACACCCACCCTCCCTGGGCTCATCCCTGCTGAGGCTCCTGGGGAAGAATATATGTTTGTGGGAAAACCACTGGGAAATTGGTAGCACGGTTTGGGAAAAATCAAGGCAAGCTTAAGCTCGCCCAAGGGCATGGCCAGCCAGGTCAGTGTTTTTCCCCCAAAGCTGGTGGATGAATCCCAAGATACATGAGCAGGCGACCTTAGCCCAAGGGGTTTTGTTCCGGCAGAGCTCCCGCTAAGCGAGTACCTTTGGGTTTGCTCGTAAGGTATTATACTTAAATGAACATTTATGAGGAGCAGGGCAGCTGGGGAACTTACAGAAGGACTTTTAGGGTGGAAGCCAAAACGGGAGAAATAACGTGAAATAAAATTTAACAAACTGCGGAAAGGCAGCACAATAGGAGCCAGGTGCTTCGATGTGAACAACAGCTCTTGGTCTGTAACCGGAGGAGAGCAAGGAGTGAGCTGGCTGCTGCTCCGCTGAGATGCCTGTACTTTTTCATACCCACTGGAGAACCATGTGCCAGAGCCCAGGAGTGAGCTGCAGCTTTGGGAGAGCCGGGGGAGAGGGAAACCCTGCTGCAGGCGGTGCTCTCTAAATCTCCTTTCAGATCAAGGTGGCAAGACAAAAGTATTGGGATCTTTTTTCATGGAGTAAATCGGCTCTGCTGTATTTCTTTTCAGGGCTCAAGAGTGGTTTGGATGTGAATGTTTCTTACTACGGCCAAAAATAATCCAAATGAGAAAGTCGGAGTGAGACACTGGGAAATTTCTTACTAGCATTGTAGACAGATTCAGTCTATTTTGGTGAAGGGTCTCGATACCTTGTCTTGACTTGCATGAGCTTAAGCACTCATGCAAAAGCTTTTACCACCTTAGCACATCCCTCATTTAGAATCTCCTTTCCTTGGGCTGGAGCTTTGAGAAAGGCAGATCAGAGTGCTTCTTAGCTGGTGGGCATCTCGGTATACTTCCAGGGCTACACTTGGTGCTAACATATACCCTTGCCCATGCTTAGCAGGGGAGGGAAATGAGGTTTGGAAAGAAGGATTATAAAGCTCTGGTGGGGGTGGACCCCACTGTAGCTGAGGTAGGAGCTGCCCCCAGCTCTGGGGTAGGGGATGATGCTGAAATGATGGCGGTGTTGTGGTGCACAACGCCAGACCATCAAGCCATCTTGCCGAGTCCTTCCTGCACCTCCTCTAGTAGCGCATGGGACAAGACAAGTCCCGCTGTGCTCTGAGCCAGCTGGGCCACCACCTGCATGTAAAACCCACCAGTGGGACTGTGTGCTTGTGGCTGGAGGAAGACTTGAGCGAGAGCTCAGGTGAACAGCTGAGTGTAGACATCCCCGCAAGGCACCACAACAGGAGCCAAAGGAAGCAAGTCAGGGAGTTCTTATTCACCCTGACCCACCATATGAAGAACAAGGGGACAGCCAATAGCAGGAGAGCTGTCTGCTGTCATCCTTCACCCAGTCTCATCCTCATTTAAAGTGTTTTCCAGAAGTTGCTGGCAGTGCAATGCCAGGGTCTGGAGTAAAATTTGCCTTGATTTGCTGCAGACATCTTCTTGCAGTGCCTGAGTGCAGTTGTAATTGGTGCTCTTGGAAGGAAAGCAGCAACAGCTCATTAACAGCAATTAACACTCAGCAAGGGTCCCCTTTGGGCAGTTAGTCAATGAGAGTCTGGTGTGTGACACAGTTAATGTGAGAAGAAAAACTGAAGGGGAATCTGGAGAGCAAAGTGGATAAATGCCTTTCATCTCACTACCCAAATTAACAGCAGAAATAACCAAAGTGACAAAAGGAGGTGCAAAATGATGAGCATCTCCAGCCTCTTGGTGGCCTCCACTGGGATGACCACAGCTGTGATATTAAAGTGTACCTGATTAACAGGACACTTGATGGGCTTTAATGCAAGCTTAGCTGGCCTCCCATCCTAAGGGAAGGATGCTTAATTGGGTTAAGGCTGCTCCCGCTGTTTAAGTGGTGTCTTCAAAAGCTGATCCAGATTAACCTCACTGAATGTCTCTTGTGGACAACCCCTGAGGATGAACGAATCACTCCAAGCTATTCTCTGGAACTTGAGCAGCCCATTGTCAGGAAATGTTCAGCTGAATGAGGTTGGACTGATAGCATAAAAAGTGTAAAATTGAGAGAAGGTGAGGCAAGGGTGACATCTTGGGGCAACAGCTGATCCATCCAGACCTTAATCCCAACCAGATAGTAAGACAACATTCAAATTAGCTGCTCACTTCCCCTCCACGTTCGTTCCCTTGCTACATGAAACCTTAGCAGATCTTTCTCACAGTGAAAGAGGGCAGGTATGTGCAAATGCTATTTCAAAATTATAAGCCTTGGGAACAACCTGAGGTCACCAACACTGTTGCAGAGCATAGGTTCAACTGGAGATGGTAGGTGTCTGCAGACACCTTCATTTGCTGCTTGTGCTGGTTGCTCACTTGAAGGATGATGGAGAGGGTGTATTATCTGCAAACTATTGAACTCACTGCCTGTGGAGTGGAAGAAACTATTTGCTTGCCTGATGCTCCCATGAGTAAAGCATGGCTAGGAGGTACCCCTGCTTAGGACCTGAGCTCTGGTTGCTTTTTAGCTCCCTCTGGTACCTCTTGGAGTCCTACTGGCCCGTACCCAAATATTGGCCTGATGTTCCCAAAGGACCAAGCCTCAAGTGCTGGACTTGTGTCTCAGGGCTTGTTGTTAGTGTGGTGGTGAGGAGATAGGTGCTTTAGGGACACCAAAGGTGGCAGAGATGGGTTCACTGGCTTCTAAGCTTGTTGCTTCTCTCTAGTAGACCTGCTGGGACTGGGGAGGTGCAGTAATAAACAGTGCTTTTTGCTGGAGCCTGATGGTTTTTTGGTGGATGCTTTGAAGTTTCATGAGAGTGGTTGGATTTGAGCTTATCAAAAAATGTATTCTTTTGTTGTAGGAAAGCCCACTCTCTCTGAGCTGTCCTGTTGATTACTGATTTCAAAACTTGGCAAAGATAGAAGGGATTGTCATCGGTAGAGCCCATTATATCAGGCTGGCAAGATGTCTACCAAGCTGCTTGCTCGTGATGGGAGTTGGAGGCTCTCTCCTTGTGAACGTGGCTCTGGGTGACTCAGCTCGCCCAAAGCCCTAGCTTGGGGGTGAAGACCCCATATTTGCTTTTGACCTTCCCAAAGTACATTGGCGAGTATTTGGCATGTTACTACCCTTTAGTAAGTGTCTGGTGTACTGTGCCAAAGGTGAGCCCAACAGTGCGGTTTTGCTCCCAAGAGGGAGGGCTCAGGGTGGTGAAATAATTCATGCACTGAGGGCTTGGTTGGTGCGACTTAATGGGCTCTGCAGTGTATTTACATTCATGTCCCTGGGGAACTGCACACCTCGGCCTCTGGCTGCTGCCTTTGCAGTCCCCGCAAGGTATATTTTGTTTGCTTGGTCTTCCTATTTCTTCTTTCTGGTTCCTTGTTTGCTGTGAAGGCTGTTCCTTTCCTTCCACGTGATACACTTGTCTGTCCTCGTTGTCCTTTGTATCTCCCAACTTTATCATAAATAAGGCTACGAGCTGGGCACCCCAAAGGTCTCTTTGGGGCTTTTGTTCTCACAAAGATGTGAGAGGGAGATTATAACCTCTCCAGTGTGGGCTGATAGATAAAAGGAAAGGGTAGCTGTGGGCTGTAACCTCAAATGATGAGAGGTCCATGAGGAGAAGTTTGGGAGTGGCAGAGGAGGTGATGATGTGGGCTCCAGCATGGAGGCACACTCTCTAAGGCACATGTGGCAAGACCAGGGTCTGACTCAGCCCCTCCAATGTGGCATCGGGCCAGTGGGACTGCGGGAGTGTCCTGGAGAAGTCAGTGGGGAAGGTGGCACCAAGGTGCAGCCGTCCGAGGGACTGTGCAAGGTCTTGGGGTCAAGAGCAGAGGGCTCCATGTCACAGTGGCTCCTGGTGGGACCAGAGCTCTGTTGTGTTACACCAGGAAGCAGAGGAGCGGGGCTGGAAGAGGAGCATGAGGATGTGGAGGTGTCCAGGTCCAAGGACTGGTTCCCAGCCCCTGTCTTCAGCGCTAGCTAAAGCAGCTTGCTCTGTATAGCAAACTGCAGCATACTGCTGATGTGCCCAAATCTTCTTCCATGCAATTTGGGGTGCTAAAAGTAGGACATAAAATCTACAGTGATGCACTCCTTTTTTTCCCAAGGCTCCGGGGTTAATTTCCAATAAGCCTCTGCTGGAGGTCGAGTCTTGCTCACTCCCGCAAGCCTTCCTGCGAGCATGGAGCTGCCAGGCAGCGTGTTCCTTGAGGAACCTGCCACGTCCCCCCAGGGGTGACCACGTCTCTGCGGGAGAGGGAGAACATGATCTGTGTGTGAGCGAGGGGAGAGGACCCCTGCCCAGCGGCTCTAGGCAGCCTGGGTGCTTTCGGGGAAAACAGCTGTCCCAGATATGAGCTATTGTTCTAGCGAACACCACTGTCCCAGGGGCTCACTTAAGGGGGGCTGATTGTGTTGGGATGGCAATTGTGAAGGAACAGTGTGTGTCCGATAGCTGGGGGGGTCACTCTGTCCTGATGTTTAGCCCTCCCCAGGGCTTCTCCTCGTCTGACTGTACCATTGCCCATGGGCAGAGGATGCCAGCTGAGACCCTGGCCAGGCTAGCAAGGCCCCAGGAACTGAAATGGCAGGGTGGTGAGGAGCTCAGCAGCCATCCGGTGGGACACCATCAGCTCAGCCTTGATGGGGTCTCTAGGATGATTTAATCCCTGTTTGGGTTGGCAGGCTGAGCCGTGGCCATTGGAGTCATTAGGTGAACATACTGCTCTTAGTTTTCCTTGGCGCAACCATCACCGTTATTTAGGAAATCAAATTGCCCCTTTGCAGAGGGTGATGGGGTGAGAGGGAATGGGTCTGGCAGAGCCCAAACCCACCGAGAAGGCACGAGGCAGAGGGCTTTGCTGGGAGGCTTTGGGGAGGGCAAGGATGCTAAGCCTTTGCAACTGTCGCCTGCCAAGGGCTGTCCTGAGGACCAGAGGCAGCATTGGATTTTTTTTGTTTGTTTGTTTGTGGTTAATGTATGATTGTTACATTACAAAACTTCCCCAATAAATTATCTTGAGCCCTTTTTATATCTGCGAGGAAGGCATTTTTAGAATGCTGGCTTGCGTGCGCCATGCTCCGGCTGAGACACCCAATTGCCTGGACCTAAAAATAAGTTGGAGGCTTGGGACTTGGTTTTTCCCCTTTAAAAAAAANAAAGCAGGGGGGGCATGCTTGGCTTGAATGGATTTCTTTTATTCTTTGTCTCTATCCCATTCCTGACTAATATCAAGGCTGCAAGTTTTTGCCCTTTGGTGAGAATTGTAGGGTGAATGTAGCAAAGTTTTGGATCTCTTAGCAAGACTGGACATCACCATCATGGTGAAGAGTGCCTGAGGGTGGTTTATTGACCGCAGGGCTGTGTGGCTCTCCTTGCAGAGGAACTAGGAGCTGTTAGCTTAATGCCCCTGGGAGCACTATCCCTGCTCAGCAAATTTACCCACTGTTGTCAGCCCTGTTAAAGGGTCCTTCTTCTGCCAGTGCCCAGGAGCTTTCAGTCTGAACAGATGAGACAGGCCAGAGACTGGAAGGGTGGCACCCGGGTCTTCTGCCACCCTTTCACTGACTTCTGCTGCAAGGCTGTACTGCCCCACTGATGGATGGGCATGTGCATTGCAGCCTGCTGGGGGCTCATCTGAGCATCATCAAGAATCCTTCCCCAGCCTTGCAGTGTCTGTATTTCCTTTTCTGCTGACCTACTAGTCAGGGAGGCTGGATGAAAAAGAAAAAGAGAGACTGACTTCTGCTTGTCACCTGGTGGTCACCAGAATGGTTTTTGGAGATGACCTCAATCTAGGGGCTTTGCCTCCCCCATCCATGCAGAAACCAGTTTGTGGTCTGGCCCCTCTGCACCAGCCATGCCTTCTTTCAGGAGGGGACCGAGCTGCCTCCTGCTACGTGTTAGCCCATGTTTCTCTCCAGCCTCGCCTGGTCCTAGCACAGAGCTCTATGTGCACTCTGTCTCCTGAGACCCGGTGCTGAAGGTAGTGCTGGTGGTGATGTGCATCATTCCCAGCTCTTTGGCTGGAGACAGGCTTTAGGCAGTAGTGAGGCACATCCTTGCTGGCACATCTGCTGTAGGGACATCTTCACCATGTTCATCCAGTCCACAGCTCTCCCTCTTTCCCACCAACTCTCTGAGATCTGTCCTATGGAGGAGGATGCTGTGGGAGATGGGTGGGAAAGGAAGAGGCACCTGGTTAAAAGCTGGACACTTGCTTTCCATTGAACAGCAGTGGGATGTGGGTGCCTAACTTCTCTAAGCTCCTTTGAAAACCCTGCACAGCAAAGATCATGTCTTCTAAGATGTTTGCAAACACCTGCCTGTGTGCTGTGGGCAAGGGTAATCCAAGCTCTTCAGCTAGGGAAACTGAGGCACAGAAGTCTTAGACATCTTGCCCCCAGTCGTGCAGCAATGAGGTGCTGCCATTGATGCTGGGGCTCTGGCCTCCTGCCTCCTAGTCCCTGGATAGGGAAGAGCGGCATCTAATGAAAGGAAATGAAGCTGCTCAGTCCTGGCTAAATGCAAGGCAAAAAATGATGCTGTCATTTATGCAGTCCCCCTTCACCTGGAGTGCTTTGCTGAGTCTCCTGGCCCTGAGACTGCTCAGCCATGTGAAGCCTATGCAGTGCTGGGGAAGACCAGGAGCATTGCACCCACCTGTCTTATCCCCTCGGCCTTCCCTCAGCAGATCATGAACTGCGCTATAAAAATTGGCAGTGAAATTCAGGCTCCTGGGGACGCTGACTTGTTTGCAGAGACCTTAAGAGCTCCCTACACCTGGAATGTTGCTTTGTATTTTTGCTGCAGGCAAAAAGTAAGAGAAAGCTGATTTACAGACCTGCTCTTGTGGGTTAGGTGGGACAGGGCTTATCAGTGCAACCTTAGGCAAAAAATGCTGTAAGACTTGGTCCTGGCTTGGGATGTTTTTTATTTTGCTTTGAAATAAACAATCCAGGCAGAAAGTAAACCATACCTGGCTTTGTTTAGCTTGGAGCCTGCTCTAGAATAACTTGCCACTGTTGAGTTCTGCCTTGCAAAACCGCAAAGGGCTGCAAACATATTTCTCCATTTCCTCCAGCACTTCTTGCTCGCATGTTCTGTATAACGCCAGTGCCTCGCCAGCCAGCATCAACATTGTCAAAAGAAGGCGAGCGTTTACCCTGCACAGTGGATAGCGAGCCTCTCCAAAGGTGTGTGCTGGAACTGGGGTGCTGCCCGTGCTGGGCTTTGGAGCCTGGCCACCCAGGGCAGTGCTGGGCTCCTCCTTGCGCAAGCTGCTGCTGCTTCACTGCCTTTCTCCCTGGCAGGGCTCCCTTCCTTCCCCTAAATGGTTCAAAACTGGATCTTTAACTCTGTTTCTTTTGAATTCTTCCAATTAACTCCCCCCAGCTGCTGCTGTTGGCCTGTTTTCAGGGATGATGCCTCACGATGACAGCTCCCCTCTCCTAATCATAGAATCATTAAGGTTGGAAAAGACCTCTAAGATCATCTAGTCCAACCATCAATCCAACACCACCATGCCTACTGTACCGTGTCCCAAAGTGCCACATCTACACGTTTTTTGAATACCTCCAGGGATGGTGACTCCACCACCTCCTTGTAGCCCCTGTAGGTGTGTGGTAGCTTCCTGACTTGCTAGGTACACTGCTAGGTCTGTGCTCTCGCAGATGGCCAGGCGCGTGCTCTGGGGGCATGAAAATGTGTTTTCAGAGGCCACTGTGATGGTCTGAGCCTCCTTCATGCCCACAGAGAGTGAGGGAGCAGTGCTGGGCGCAGGTGGAAAGCCCAGCCCAGCAGGGTCCTATCACCCAGGCATGCACAAGCCTTGGGGCTTGCACCCAGAGTCTGCACTTGGCCGGCAGCATTGCTCCTTGCATGCTCTTGGGGTTCAGGGGATGGAGATGAGTGTTGTTGCAAGCAGGTGGGACACTGTGTTATGGACCTACTTAGGGATGGCAGTGGGAGACACATTACTGGGGTGGAAGCAGGCAATGACCTGAAATGTTTGTCTCCTTTGCTTATTCCAGTGATGAGGAGGAGAAGCAAGAGGCTGTGGCTCTAAACTCTCTAATTCCTGCTTTGTTGGGTTTTTGAAGGGGAAGGTAAGAGGGAGCAGGACAGATGTCCCTTTGAAATTTGGGGGTTTTCAGATCCTTGATTTTTGTCTGGCTTATTCTACAGCAGTGACACGTACCCAGCCTTGCTGTCCTGCACATGCATGGCTTGGGATCTCCTTTTGCAGTGGGTGAACCCGCAGGCTGGTTTCAAACAGATAAAAATCTTGGGCATCTGTGTTCCTGCAGGCTCATGAAAAAGGCAGCCATGAGAGGGGAGCTGTCCCTGTGATGGGCAAAGGTGGGGAGTAACTGCAACCTGTGCTCAGCCTTTGTAGACCTTGGAGAGCTGGTGGGGGTGATAACCTTAAATAAATGCCTTAGCTGGGGCGTGGAGGAGGGTGGGCTTCAGTCAGTGCCTGCAGACACCATGAAATAAATATCAGGGTTTAGTATGTTCGTTGCTTCCAGGATTACTTCTCAGTAATTAGTACATTCCTTTGGAGTTCACTCCTATTGATGTTTTTGGTATGTGTTAGCCCCAGATGAACCAAGATTTCTGCCTGGGAATTTCACTGTAGGATCATCAACTGGGAGCCTGTAGGTTGAGTTTAAACCCAGGAGTCTGAGGCACACATGGCTTTTCAGCTCCCAAGGAGCTCTCCCTGGGAGCAAAGGGGGTACATGATCCATGGAGGATGAGAGATGGTCCATGTGTCCTCTGCTCCCACCGTGAGAGCAGCTGGGAGCCCAGCTGCTCTGAAAGCCTGACTCTGCATCACTGCCTGGTCTAATGAAAGACATCCCCACACCTTGATGGGTCTCAGATGGGTCGTGTGTTTTAAGATGATCTCACCCGTGAGGAAATGGTAAGCCTCTCTGAGGAAGAGATGGCCATGATTCACTCTGATAGAAATAGAAAGGCCAAACAAGCAAATGAAAACTCCCTATTGACCAGGTCCCTGCAATTTAGAAAGGTTTTTACTACCTATTCCAGTATGCATTTGAAAATCATATGCATTTACTCTTACATACTACAGTCAGATGGTTTTTAAGCCATTAAGGTCCATTGGGTCAATAACCACCATTTTCAAAAATCTATTAAATACCCATTTCCGTGGAAATAGAGCTTCTACAATTGATCATGGCTACCAACTTCCATTAAAATAAACCCCAAATGCTATCAAATCCCCCAAGATGTAGAGCACTAAAACGCAGATTGCCAGGACAAATTTATCCCAGGGGAAAGTTGATGGCCCATTATGTTTAAGCAACACAAGAATTGTCACATAAGCCAGGAAGTTTATGGGACTTGCATGGATTTGTCCTCCCTGAGGGGGTAAAAAGGAAGGTTCATGGTGTGAATCAGTAGCGCTAACACAAGCTCAAAGCCAGCCTCCTGTGGGAGCTTTTTGGGAAACATTTGACATATTTTGTATTAACTTCCAAGTGTGTAGAGGCTTTGGTTGTTTGGCAGAACCAAATGATGCTTTAGGGCTTAAGTGCTGTAAGAAACGCTGAATTTGTGGGTCTGTTCTTGGCGGCACAGGGTTTTCCACCTTGAATTATACAGAGGTGTCACACTTCTGAGGCTGTATGAGGAAAGCTGTTGGGAAGATGACCTTGCAAAGATGAGGTCCTTGTCTCTCTGTACTGGGAAGGAAGCCCTACGGGGCTACTGGTGTGTGGCGGAGCCTAAAGCAGGCTGCAGGGATGTGAATGTGGTGGGACTGCAGGAGATCCTTGCAGGTTGCCTCTGGGTGAGAAGCAGCTCAAGAGATGGAAGGCTGTCAACCAGGGGCTTGACAATGTAGGGGAGAAGTGGTGGGAAGAGTGGACATCCCTACCACAACGTTGCTGGTGGGAGGTGAGAGCAGTGCCAGTCCTAAAATGTACTGTGGAACAGAGAGACCCTGTGTGTTCCTGCTGAGCACTGGTGATGGAGGGTTATAGCTCTGGAAGGTCCACCTCAGTAGGTGACCCAAAGGGCTGGGACTCATCAGTGTGGCTGTTGTCTCCTCTGAGGGCAGCCTCCAGTTTTCAGGGGAGGCACCGAGGATGGGGGAACAGCAGTGCAGGAGAAAGGGGTCTCAGCCCTGACTTCCCCATCTTGGTTTGGCAGAGAAACACAGGAGGGAGCTTTGTGATCCAGCTGTCCTTTTTGATTAGGGCTTTGCCGCTTACTGTCTCTGCCAGGCAGCAACAAGTCTCGGGATGCGAGCTGGCTGCTGGCGTCAGCTGAAAGCTGCCGAGCCCCTTTGGAGGAGAGGTCAGATAGTCCCTGCTGAGCAAGAGGCCACGCTTCCCTTGTTTGTCTCCCTTCATGCCTCCTTCAATCAGCTTCACCGCAGCCTTGGATTTCTCTGCTGTGCGTGCCTGATCCTGACCCAGCGCTCCTCTTCCTGCTGCCCTGTCACCTCTCCAAGCCCTTTCTTGCTGGGGGATGGTGTCTGCGCTATGGGGCCATGTCTAGATGCCTCCTTCATGAGGCCACTGCAGAAAGATGCTTCTTCCCATCCAGCAACGTGGTGATGTTGGATGGTATTTGGGCTGGGAATGGAGGAGGTAATGTGGTGAATTGATCTCCTCCTTCTTAAAGGAATTTAGTTTGAGGCAAGCAAAAGGGAATGTGTGGGTTCATGTCCCTGGGGGAGAGTGTAGACATCTATCCCTAGAGCACATGTAGGACTTTCTCCTGGGTTCTTAATGTAATGGCTTCTGTGTCAGGCACTGGGACCCTTAGACCCTTTGGGATTGATGGTTTGTCCTGGTGCTTTCTGCAGTGCAGGATTGACTCCTCTGGGAGCTGAGGAGAGACCAGAGATCTATCAAGTAGCCACAACCATTGGATTTTTGGGGAAACTGAAATGCAAATTGGACAAAATACTGGTGCCTGGGTCTGAATTAGTGGTTCTCAAAAACCTCACCTCCTCCTAAGATGTACTAGGGCTGGTGGTACCTCAGTTATAGCCAGGAAACCTACACAGGCACGTGGAGATGTGCTGGAATTCCAAGCAGAGCCATCCCAAGAGGCCCTCAGACAGGCTGTGGTGCCCATCATGTGCATGGCAGCTAGCAGTTGAGTGGAGTGGTAAGCCAGCCTTGGCCTGAGGTGCAAACATCATGAAACCAGTGTTTTTCAATGATCCAAGCATCTGTGCACATGTGATTAATCTGTGCTGAAGGAAGAGCCACTGAACATCCCTGTCCCTTCAGAGGAGCAGTGGAGGGAACTCCCCACTCCTGCAGCGCTGGTCAGAAATCCCGGGGGCTGATGATGCAGATGCTTTAGCATCCTCCAAGATAAGCCTCAAATTTGGCAAAGCCTCTAGTGAGAAGCCACAAGAGGAGGCTGTATCTGAAGATGGCATTGAAAGGGGAGGTCAGAAGATCTGCTAGGGGGTGTGCTCCCATTGGCACAAGTGTCCTGAGGGTGCTCACCATACTGCGAGAGCATGGCTGGGGGTCAATGTCTCCCAAGGTTTATTCTTATGTATTCAACACAAGTTAGTGGGGGACCATCCTCAGTTCAACCCCCAAAACATGAGTACCAGTGTGTCATGTGCAACCAGCCTTAAAACTGGACCCTGCTTCCTCGCCCTGCACATAAGCTGTCAACAGAGTTATAGCAAGATCCAGAGAGGAAACCAGTGTGTGGCAGAAAAACAAATAGTCTCTGAGCAGGCTGGTGGAGAGGAATTGACAGGGGTTTCCTAAAGTCAAGTGCCCTGGCGTGGTGCCAGAGGCAAAGATGAGTCCTTGATGCCCAACTGTTGCTTCCCAAGAGACAGGCCAGCAAGCGCAGCATGCCCTTGCCTGCGTTCACGCCAGCAGGGTCTAGGATCCGTCGGTGCAGGCAACTGGTTAAAAATTTGGCATCCCTGGCAGTGTATTCAGAGTTTTCCCAGAGAGGGCATTGCATGTCCTTCACTGACCTTCAGGTGATCGCATCTACATCAGTCCCTGTATATAAGCATTCCCATTATTTTTTCCAAAGATGGGGTAGGAGGGTGAAAGTAATAACATGGAGACCTTTATACCTGAAAGTGCAATGAAATTTGCAGGTGGATTTAAGGTCTGTCAGAGAGAAGACAACCAGATCAGCCTGTCTCATTATGATCTTTGTTCACCCTGTAGACATCATGGCATGTATCATATTAGTTGTTTGCCAGTCATATGCCCTGTGGTCAGTCCTTCTGGATTCAGGGTGGTGTTTCCCCAGGCTCCTGCTACAAATGTATTACATCCACTGATTTTTTTTGTTTGTTTGTTTATCTATGAATATTTCTATTTCTACACTTCCCCTCCTGTTTTTTGCCCCTTGTTCTGTATCCCTACATCCCTTCCCTTTCAGAGTTGGGACTCACTGCCATATCCCCAGCATTTCATCTTCCCACCCTGCCCAAATGGCACTTCAGCCCCCATACAACTACTGCCACCTTTTTTTCTCTCTATCTTGAGCTCTGCTCCAGTACCATGCCCTTAATCTTGCTGTACCCTGTTGGAAGGGAAGTCTAATTCTGCCTCACAAACCTGAATAAAGGTGGAGACCATTCATTATTTTGTCCAGGGATACATCTTAATTATGCTGAGTTTCAGCTCCACCTTCCCTGCTTAGCAGATCTGCTCCTTCCTTCTGCTTTTATTTCTAAAAGGGCCTTTTATTTTTTGTTTTCACTGGAGCCAGCTTGATTTCAGGGAATTCCCATTTCACCCCACTTTCCCCGGCATTTCGGATGCAGTTGTGTTTGCTGGTCAGTCCTGGTTTTCTGTTCTAGTTCAAGACCTGCCTTTATCCCTCCATTTAAGTTAATCTGAATCAGCTCATTATTTGTTCAGGCCAAGTTTTCTTTCTCTCATCAGCTCTTCCATAATTTCTACACTGCTTACCAAAACCAGGTCTAAAATAGCATTGCCTTTGGCTGGTGCAGTGATGATTTAGTGAGTAGCATTTTAGCAAACACTTCCAGGAATAGCTAGGCCGTGCCATTGTTAGCAGCACTTATTCTTCAGCCTATCTCAGGGCAAAATGCCCCGTAGGGCTTTCTGGTCTAGCACTAATGTTGTTGTCTTTCTTGCCCAAATCTGACCTCAAGAAGTTGCATACTACCATCTGATGTAACTGGGAGCTTGCCTGCTGTGTGCTAGTGACCTGCAGCCTTCTTGGTCCCTTTCCCCAGTAAATCTATGTGGAAGGGTCACAGTCTCAAACCACAACTTGTCTTTTTGATCCCATCTGCAGCTTTGCCAGTGCAACACTCTGGCCCTGCAGCATCTGCTACTGTTTCAGTCCCAAAGCCAAATCCACCTTCCACATGGGGGCTGAGGGTTACCTCTGAATCCGACAGGAATTGCTTATGCATAAAGGGAAACGCCTGATCCCAAAGGTCCTCGTGTAGGAGTGTTTTGCCCTGTCACCCTCTTTGACATCTTGATACTCTTTCACTCATGCAAAGTTTAAACTGTCTCTTAAGCGGTGCTGCCAGTGATGGCTGCTTCCTAGGCTGTTCTACTCATGCTGTTAGTGCCTCAGAGGTGGATTTTTCCAGGCGTGTCCAAGAGGTGTGTTATACTCTCATCCCTTGTGTACCCAAATGCTCTTAGGCTGGAGTCCAACACCCAATGAAGCTGATGAGAGATTCCTGAGGACTACAGAGGGTATTATTCCAGCAGTGTTGTGCCTTCTGTGATCCCAGGGGAATATCTAGCTGTTCCTCAACCTTCCCTTCACCTCTTGCGTGTGTTTTGTATCTGGCTGTGTTACCAAAGCCTGTCCAGATGAGAGTCATTTGGATGTTGCTGCCTTGTCATGTTGTCATGATACTGGCAATGATGTTTGTGGCATACCAGCATAGTGCTGGGCTGGAGTCAGAGCTCCTAGACCATGGTCATGGGGATACAAGTAGTCTTAACAAGTACAGAAGGACTTTAACTTTTGCCTAAAAATACAGCATACCCCCAGCTGCATTAGCGCCAGAAATTTCAGGGCAGGTAAACCCAGAGTGTGAGGCAGCTGCAGTTACAAGAACCACTGTCAGTCTAGTCTGGAGGTAGACCAAGTAACCCATCTTGGCATGTGTGCTGTGCCAAGACGGTACCATGTCCTGTTTACGTTGTGGTAGTGGGCTTTGTCTGCCTGTGGCAGGACAGAAGGGAGGCAAGGCTGAGCATCAGCTGGGAATTCATGTGCTGGGAACAGGGATGAAGGTTCACAAATTCTAACAAGGAGGATTCATGTATGCAAGCAGGAGACCCCCTAAAGAGTCACCATGGAAAGGAGTCCTTTGGCAGGGGTGAATCAGTTGATGTTCACTTCGGCTTACTGTCTGGAGGAGCATCTCTCTTCACTGATGATATGGAGAGAGTGTGCTCTCCAAAAATGTTCAAGCCACTTGATTCAGCACCTGTCTTCATGGACTGAGTTGTGGGCTCTTGGGCTTTTGGCTGGTGCCTCAGAAGGAAGGTTGCTGTGTGTTGAGTTAACCCTTTGCAGCCTTGAGGGAATGTGTTGTCAGCACACCAAAATTGTTAGTGGCAGGCTGGTACTTGTTCCTGGGAAGTCTGAGGGATTCCTTGTTTGTCAAGCAGAGGTTTGGGGAAAAAGGGAGCCTCCCTCCCTGGGGGGAGTAGGAAGAGGAATTTCCTTGTGGTGGGTGAAGGACACGAAAGCAGAGCCAGGAATCCCCTGTGTCTTCATTGGGCTGTATGGTTAGCTGGAGCTGGCTGGGTCTCAAGTATTTTCCAGCTGTCCATGGAGGGCACTTGGACAATTTCCACACAACCCCACTCCCACATCCCCTCTGAAATGTCTACAGGGAAAAGACTCCTATTTTTGAATTGCAGTGGAATTCCTGTGGCATTACACACTGCATCCTTTGCAGTACCCAGAGAATTCAGTTTGATTTATGGCACTGCATGGGGTACGTGCTGGCCTTACTTTTAATTTGGAAGTGCCATCTTTTGCCTTTCAGTGGTAATGGCCACTTTCGTGGCCCCAAGACTTCCTGTTATGATGTGGCTGTCACTAGAAACTGCCACTCTTGCTTCTCTTCTCCCTCCCACCTTAAACCACATCATGCTTGTGTTACAGCTTGATTGTCCATTCTACTGCCCCACAGATTAGCCGATCCTCTCCTCTCTCCCACCTGGGCACCAGCAGTGGTCCTGTTGTTGCTGCCAGAAATTGCTGCCTGGTAAAGCAGCAACAGCTCTGTCTCTTCCAGAGTATGTCAAGTCTTCTCCTTTGATCAAGCCAGCCCAGAGCTTGACTTACATCCATGAGTACAAAGATGCTGTCTGCCCCATGGGCTAGGACAAAATTGTCCAAGAAAAAGCATGAGAAAGGGATGTGACGGTTCTCCAGGGACGCCTGGGATCATGGGTGGAGCATGATTTTTCAACTGATCAGAAAGGAAGTGTTGGGTCTTTAGACCTTAGTGTGGTAAGGTCTAGTGCAGTAATAGTTTTCCATGCAAAGCTGTAGTCATCTGATGGCTTTCCCATTTGGTGTGATGGGGTGACACAGAGAAGATGAAGCAGGACTCTGAGAAGAGATGCAGGATGATAGGACAGGAAGCAATGGACACAAGTTGGTACATGAGAAATTTGGATTAAGCGTTAGGAATTTTTTTTACCATGAGGGTGGTGAAATACTGGAAGAGGTTGCCAAGAGAAATTGTGAAACCTCTGTCTTCAGAGCTGTTCAGATCTCAGCCGGACATGGCCTTGAGCAACCTGTTTTAATTAGACCTGTTTTGAACAAGGGAGTCAGACTACATGACCTGTGGAGGTCCTCTCCACCCGCAGTTATGAGTCTCTGATTCCACTATTCTATGGTGACACAGTCACTGAAGCTGCTGCACTTCATCTTCCTTTCCTTTTTTTCGATAGCCTGAAATGTCACACAATGACAGCACATTATTAAGTCCCATACAGAGCCATGTGCTTGTTGTGGTTTAACCTCAGCCGGCAACTAAGTACCATCCCGCAGTGGGATGGCGGAGAGAATTGGAAGGGTAGAAGTAAGAAAACTTGTGGGTTGAGATAAGAACAGTTTAATAATTGAAATAAAATAATAATAATAATAATAAATGGTGAAAAGGAAAACAACAAGAAGAGGAACAAAACCCAGGGGGGGAAAAAAAAAAACAAACCCAACCAACCAAACAAAAAAAACCCAAACAAACAAACAAAAAAAAGAAGTGATGCAACTGCTCACCACCCGCTGACTGATGCCCAGCCAGTCCCCGAGCAGCAATTGCTGCCCCCTGGCCAACTCCCCCCAGTTTATATAGTGAGCATGACATCATATGGTATGGAATAGCCCTTTGGCCAGTTTGGATCAACTGTCTTGGCTGTCCCCCCTCCCAGCTTCTTGTGCACCTGGCAGAGCATGGAAAGCTGAAAAGTCCTTGACTAATGTCAGTACTAATTAGCAACAACTAAAACATCAGTGTGTTATCAGGATTATTCTCATACTCAATCCAAAACACAGCACTAGGTCAGCTACAAGGAAGAAAGTTAACTCTATGCTAGCTGAAACCAGGACAGTGCTCCTGACCCAGCACCAGGACCACACAAGCATCAGTGGGGCTCCACTGTGCTGTTGTAGAGCAATACAAGGTCCAGGCTTCTTCCCCATCTTGCTTTCTGCCGACCATGAGTCCCACAAGTAAAACAGTATGCAGTATGGTACCTAAGCCTACCTTAGAGTCAGATTGTCAGCTAGTGTCATTCAGCAGAACTTTAAGTCAACAGTATCGCAGGTCAGCACCATCATGAGGGAGGCCCTCAAATACCATCATTTCAGATGGTGTTCATGCCCACGCTCATTTCTAATAACGGCAGTCCATAGCCCTCCTGTCCCTAATCTCTCTCTACTCTTGACTATACTCTTCTTCCAAGCTCCACTCTCCCAGGATTGCAAATATTCTCCAGGTCAAGGTAGTATTACCGTGCAGGTAGCTGCTCACCAATGAGTTTTGGATGCTCTTGGAAAAACATTTGCTTTGAATCTGGAAAACCTGATAGCCCTTCTCTCTCTTCTGTCCTCTGCCCTATTCTTTGGGGTTGTTTTTTTTGCTGCTTAGCTAATAGCTGTGCCTTCACATGTCCTTCTGGCCTTCCTTGTGTTTGTGTGTTGGCTTGCAGTGCCCACCCTGATGTAAATACCATCTAGTTTGGAATACTCTGGTCTTGTAGGCGTTGAGAAGCTATTTGGGGAGCAGAGGAGAGGGCTGTCATTTAGGCTGTTTGTGGAGACCAAAGGCTGCTCTGCCTTCCCCCTGGGAAAATCACAGAAGCGCTGAAGAAGAGGGAGACCATGACCTTGGCAGTAAGCGACAGGCAAAGACGCCAGATACATTCATCCTTAGCTTAGACAAGGAGCCAGTGGGAAATGTGGATTGAGGGGAATTGGAGTTACCCATTCTAGAGTTGTTTTGGTCTTGGTTGTGTCTTTGGGGGCACCAGCAGGAGGATATTTGTGCTTTCCATGCCTTAGTGGGTGAAATCAAGGTCCTTTCCTCTCCTCCTCCATCCATCTGAGCATCTCTCAGTGCTGGAATGGCTGCCCCTACCCCTGACACAGCCCTGAACCATCCAAATCTCTCAATGGAGGAAATTACAGTTATTTATAATTAAGGGTTGACAAAAAATGTTGCTAGTGTCAAGGGAACGGCAGGCGACAGCCAGAAAAACATCATGTCTCCAGAAGAGGGGCAGCGGGAATATCCCTCTGAATAGGGCTGACGTCAGCTCTCGGAATTTGGACAGCCTGGAAGGGTTTGGGGCTATTTTTCCAAGATATCATAGGTCAGGAATCAACGTTATTTTTAAGTCTGTGTCCCCCGAGCAGCTCTGGTGCATGAAGGAGACTTTCTCTCCCCCTTCCCCCTCCTTTATGCTCTATTTCTATGAAATTTTTGCTTCTCTTCCTTCCGAGTCATGCCACAAGTATGTCCTTCAGGTTTATTTATTCTTCTCCCTATCTATTCCTCCCGGCCTGCTCCTGTCTTGGTTGGGTTGAAGGGATGGCGTCAGCGTGGCGCGTGTCTGGGATGCTCAGGCGAGACATCACAGAGAAGAGATCATGTTCTCCTAATTTGCCGTTTCCGGTTGGGAGAGTTTTCTCTCCACAAGCTCATGTGGCTGGGGAAAGTGTTCTGGGAATGCTGCTTTGTGGTGGGAGATCTCGGGGCCTGGTGGAGATGAGCTGGTCATCTCATCTCACCATTAAATGTTGCCATATAGTCCGGCCAAGATTTTCTGAAGTGACTAAAGTTTCGGAGCTGCTTTGTCGCTGGAAAGGTGGGTGAGATGTTTCCAGCCCAGGATGGCCTATTGGGGCTGACTGGTAGGGGCGAAGTAGTCAGCAGATCCTGATTATTTGATACCTCCCAAGTCAGCAATGGCTGGCCCAAGTGTCTGCTATTTCAGATCCAGGGAAGTGGCCACCCTTGGTTTACCGAGCTCTGCTCCACAAGCCATCCTGCTCTAGTCTACTTCTGGAATCCTGTTCCTCTATTTTTTTTTTTTTTTTCCACTTTTTCCTCCTCCTGTTCCATTTGCTGTAGCAACCTCTCTCTTTCTAAACAAGTCTGTTGGTATAATAACTTGACTAGGGATCTTGCCATCTCAAACAGTGTATTTGCACATCTCTCATCGGTTTCCCTTCTCACCTCACATCTCTGATGAGAGCGCACCTTTTTCCCCTTAGCCCATGCTCAGCTTTTTGTCCTTCCTTCCATAATTCTATGCGGTGAGGAATACACTAATGGACACCACTTTTACAGAAGCTGCTCATTCAAATATAGCTGGTGTGCCTTCATGGCTAGTCCAGCGTAAAGAAATGATGACATTCCCTTCATAATCTCTCCGTGCAGCTCAAAGATGCCAATTGCTCCTGGAAGCATGGGAATAAGTGAAACGCTTTCCACCACCTTAATGTTGCTGTTGGCCTTATGCTGCAGGTTTAGTCATTCTTATGACATATTTCCACAATGGTGCATTTCCATCATCATTCCACAGTGATGTATTTGAAGCCTTTCCATGAGTTATTTTCCCTACTTGGAATCTCTTAAATTAATGACTTCACAGCCTGCGGGCCAGGGTCCTCAGATTTTGAAGACTTAGAGACAAGTCTTAGAGACTTGGAGACAATGTCTTCTAGGGCTACCTGTCCTAATGCTCTCTCAGCCCATGAGGTTAATGGCACTGATGGTGGAAATGGTAGTACTTGATTTAAAAGAGTATCTGGCACTTGCAGCACAGCCCAAGGCCCTGCAATCCCACTGCTATTATTATTGTTTTTATTAAGTTAGATCCTGATCGTTTTACACAGCTGAGGACATGAACTCCCTAAAGATCAATGCTGAGACTGTTGGTGTACCAATGAATGCAATATAGACCTCTGACCTGTGCAGAAACAACCAGTTGTGAACCAGAGTGAAACCTAAATTTCCTGACTGCTGTTTTTTTTCTCCAAGTGCTGGGAGACATACCACGTTGTGAGGATCATTTCGTGGACACCCAGACATACCCATGGGTGTTACTGCTCTGCTGCAATGCCTATTGCCTACCCACCTCTTCAAGCCCATTACCTTCTGGCACCCTTTAGAAATGGATGTCTTGGATATCCCCATTCTAGTATTTTTTTCTGCTCCTGCAACTCTTTATTCCCAGCTCTGGAGATAGGAGGAGAGACAGCCAGCAGTGTTGTCAGGAGGCTTTCCCCGCTAGACATGCCCTTTGATGGATCTGTCTCCAGAGATGTCCCCCTCTCGCCATTAAGCTTATTTTGGGAGCTCCTGTGCTTCCCTGCCCTGGCTTGTGCAGACATCCCAGACCTCCACTCAGAGAGGATTCAGATTGCGTGCAGAGAGACAGATTCATGTGAAGAGGGCCCTGCTGTTGGCTCAGTGCTGAAGGGACCCAGGGAGCGCTCTTCTCCAAGGTCTGTTTTGAGCATAGCTGGAAGAGACATTTCTTGGAGCAAATTCTGAGATACCTTTTCTCATGCTCTTCCTTATACAATCCACAGGGATGGGGGTGAGGTAGCATGTTTCTTGATGTGCTATGCGCCTGTGCTCTGCAGGGACCCCTTGTTCTTGCCATGCACTGTCACCTCTGGCATACCGGTTGTCCTGGGGAAAAGGATAGAATGGAGGGCCATGGTCATGAACTTCTCCAGACAGACTAGAGAAGCTGGAGAAGAGACTTCTGGGCCCCAGCTGGCAAACCTTCTCTGCTCCCAAGAACAAGGTTTGATTTCCATTTCTGCCCTGACCTGTACCAGGGACGACCCCTGAAAACCCTTGTTGGAACTAGCTGGAGTTCTGGATTCTTTTCTCTCGCCTCACACCTTGAGGAAAACTCACTCTCCTCCCCGCCCCTTCTCAAATTCCACTTTTCTGATGCCTAGCAGGACTGACCTCTGCATTTCCTTTCTTCTCTCATTGTTTCTCCTCCTACTTTGTCTCCTTTTATCCTGTTCTCTGGGGTCTCTTCTCTCACCATTGTTGGAAAACCTTCTCTAAGAATAGAACTCATCAACAAAGCTACTGTAATTAGCAAAACTTCTTCAGATTTGCATGAATGCCTCACACCCAAACCCCTCACTAGCAGAACTTGCACCTTACAGAGCAGAATTAGTAGTGTCATGGGACATTCTGTTGAAACTTGCTGAATTTTGCCACGCTTTACCAAACACTGTTGGTTTCAGAGAGTTGAGGATGGGGTCTCCAGGTCTGCTGCACCCTTTCCAGGATATCTACAGGTGCCTCCTGCTTTTCCTCTTTGCTCCATTGAAGTCTATGCTGACTATCTCTTCTCCCTTGTCCTTGCAGGGCGTACATGAGCGTGAAGGAGCTGAAGGAGGCACTGCAGCTAAACAGCACCCACTTCCTCAACGTTTACTTTGCCAGTTCGGTGAGGGAAGAGTTGGCCGGTGCTGCCACTTGGCCATGGGATAAAGAGGCCCTTAGTCACCTGGGTAAGTAAGCTACCCCACTCATGGGGTCTCAGGGTTGTTGGTTTTCCTCTCTCTTGGTTGACTTGGCAAAAAGAGGCAGACATGATTTGGTTCATGATGAGGATGTTTAATAAGAAGGTCATGATAACAGGCTTTGGGTGTACCAATAGCTGCTGCTCTAAGGAAAGGAGCTGCCTGTTCCCCATGTCCATGTGGATAAGGTGGTGGGGTTACATGCTGACAAGGGACTTCCAGGTTGTTATGAGAAACTTTTAATGGTGAAGGCAGTGAGACAGTGGGACAGAGAGCTGCAGGTTCACCATGAGTGCAGGCTCTGGAAAGGGGTTTAGACTTGCATTTGGCTTCTCTGGGACCTTCCATGTCTATCTTCCAGGATTCTGGAAACAGTGAACTTCACTTTCACTCCAGAGCTGACCAGGCAGCGAGCACTGGCCACTTCCGAATCCAACTGCAAATGTGAGGATGACTATCCAATTAAACCATGTTTTATAACTTGGCTTACTACCTGCTGGAGGCAAGGTTCTCCTTGGCTTCAGTGAATTCAAGGCAGACTCTTAAGGTCATCAGCCTTGGCAGGCTACAAAACAGTCAAAATGGCAACTGCTTCACTAGAATGTAAATGTATTGTGTGTTTTCTCCTATTTCTGCTGTCTCTCTTTTTCCTGCCTCTCCCTCCACCTATTCGATGTCGGAGTTTTCTGGCAAAGCCCTTTACACTTTGCAGTCAAAACATCTAAAGTGTTTCTCAATAAGTAACTGGAAATAATTACTCCTGACACCTGCACGGCAGACCTAGACCTTCCGCTTTTACAAGCGCGTGATGTTCAACCCTTAAAAGTTTTACGCTGCTGTTAAAGACCTGTTTTAAAGTTCTTTTTTGCCAGTTTCCCTCCCTCAATGAGTTTCAGGACTGTTTTTTCAATAGCGTATCGCTACAGTTGCTTGTTGAGGGAGGCAAATCTCCATGAAATTTATTCATTCAGCTTCCAGAAATCACTTCCAAGGCTCATCTTGACAATCATTTTACTACAGCAAGTGCTTCAGCCACACATGTTCTCTTCAGACCCCTCCCAATGGCTCACAAGGAGTTGTACGGAGCGGTAAATCAGGGTGACTGATTTCATCAAAAGCTTGCGTTTAGCTGCGGTCTCAGAGTTTGTGTCCAGACAGGGACACAAGAGATGCCACCATCTGGAAATGTTGGATCAGGGTTTTACCACAGAGGTTCAGGGGAAGAGAGGTGTTGTCGTGGCTCTGGTGCCAGAGCTGTGAATTATGAAGCTGGATCTGAACTTCTTTGAGGCTCTGGCACAGACTGAAGACTTTGGTTCAAGACTGTCCTTGGTTTTAGATTTAATGAGCTCGGGAGGGCAGGTGGTGGGCTCTGTTCTCTGTAAACAGTAGGTTCCACCACATCATCAAGTGTTTTGTACCACGCACATTGTCCAGCACAGAAGAAGCTTAGGACTGACCAGGTCATGAATATATGGCTTTTGACAAAACCTCTCACCAGAGGCTACTGGACAATCTGAGTAGATGTGAAGGTAAAGTAGTGAAGAAAGAGCAAGGAAAACCTTGGGAGGAGTGAATAATAGTTTGAGGAAAAATTCCTGATCTTTAAGGACCTAACAGTGACCAGGGGTGGAGACAGGTCTTTACACAAGAGAGGGCTCTGTCTCCAAGAAGCCAGACTCCTTCCCTTGCACTGAATCTTGCTAATCTCCTGTCTACCCTGACCTTAAAATATTAAGGTCAGCACACAGGCCCTGCTCTCCCCATGCCACTGTCTGCCCCAATGGAGCAGAAATACCGTGCTGATTTTTTCTCTACACATGTACAGACGCTCTCATGCTTTGGTTCTCCTCCTGAATCAAATTGGTTCCTTGAGTTTGGCTTGACTTCTCCAAGAAACTAACCAGCCTTTTGGCTCCAGAGACTCTTGGTGAGATTTTGCTCTGTTTGTCTCTCTGAACTGGACTTTCTTAGATGTTTTCAAGAGAAGTAACATGAGACTTTTTCTCTTCAACTGCCTTCCTTTCTTCTATTTTAACATCCCAAAGCTCACTAAACATACTGTTTCCAAACTGTTCTCCATCAGTTCTTCTCCAGGTCTTTTTTAATCTGCCATCTGGACTTTGAACTCCTTAGAAACCATTCTTTCATGATCTTTGTGTCTTTCAAGAGGGTCCTCCTCACCTTGCTGTTGGCATCTTCACATTCTGGAAGTCTTCAGTGAACTTTGTTTTTCATCCCCTTCTCTTCACCTATGCTTGTTTTGGGCTACCAGAAATTAAGTCACCATTCCTATGCTGATGACTTGCAGATCTATTGCTCTCCTCCAGATTATTTTCCTGAGTAAATTTGAATTTCAGGCAGCCTTCCTGAAGGTTTAGGGATGATTTGCCATTTTAGACCAGTAGTAATACCAACCAACAGCAACTACATTCATTGAAGCATAAGAGATAATTACTGACTTGGAGAGGGTGAACTGGTCTATGACGCTCCTATAGGCAGTATTTCAGGTGCTGTGGAGCTCCTAGACAGAGACAACTTGCAGCCAGCTAGCAGCAGAGGTAGAAGGTCTCAGGTCTGTTTGCACCGCTCCCTCTAACCATACTGTCTGTCTCAGTCTTTCTGCCATAATCACAGTGAGTTCCTCTCAGATTTAGAGTTCTTGCTTGGAGTCTGGAATGAATTTTCTGAGAACTTTTAGTTAAACAGATTTACTTCTAAAATACAGGGAGTTGAAGAACTCCTGTCCTATAAAAAACTTAGCTTTCCGCAGTGGAAAGCCTTGCCTCAAAACCCCTAGCAATGTAATAATGCAGACACTTTAAACCTCATGTGTAGCTGCATGTGAACTGTATTTGCATAAACATGGTTGAAAAGCAAGGGAATGGTGAATATTTGATGTTATAAATACTTTCTGCAGTTATATAAGCTGAGGCCAGCTCATATATCTGGCTGAGGTCAGTGGATCCTGAAGGAGGGCCAGCCGTTCCATCAAAGGTACCTTAAGCAACGGCCATCTTCCTGTCTGACTAACTGTCATGCGTTTGTTCCATTAATTGCCATGACTCAGTGTTTGGGGAAGACTGGCCCTGTGATACAGGTTCAGCTTTGTGGTTTGCTGTTTAAAGATCCTGTGCCTGCTTGAGCATGCATTCTCTACAGCAGCCCTGACCCAGGAACAGGTTGGCTTCTTGGGGGCTGGCTTGAACCAGAGTCCTTCAGCATTGCTGTTGATCATGGCTAGAAGCAGGGCAACCTCCTGGGACTGGGAGCTTCCAAGGGATGTGTGAGTGAAGATGAAGTGGGGCTCACACCAGTGCTAATCATTCACTGTACTGATGGACTGTCCACCTCTTGTTGCTTGAGCAGAGTTGAGGCTTGACCTTGGGGATATTACCAGCTCTGCAGCTGTAGCTGGTAGGTCTGGTCTGGAGGGAGAAGGTGTTGTGAGGCCAGACCTGAAGCTTTCCAGTTGGTCTCAGTTGGGTGAGCAAGTCCAAAGACTCGGTTCACCTGCCTTGGAGTGCTGGCCCCACTTGATGTCACAGGGACATGACATTGAAGTTTTTAGCTTGGTTGTGTAAATGCTGACCTTGGGGGCCTCCTTGGGCTGGTTCTCAGGCATGAGAAGGAAAGTTCACTTAAAGCCCAATTTAGCCCATCTCCCAGCGCAGGAGGAGGCAGAGGTGAGAAGGAAAGCCTGATCTCCAGAGGAGGGATAGGGGAGGCTGGTCTTGTTGGGAGGTTACAAACACTTCCACATCTTGTCTTCACAGCCAGGACCCTGCAGAGGGGAAATACAACTTCCTGGTCCAAAGCTGGGAGCTCTTCCAGCTCATCACGGAGCTGTGGGGACAGGGAATGGAGGGACAGGGATGTTCTGGAAGGAAGGCAGAGTTCTCATGCTGTTTCTAATCTTGCCATCTAATTAGTTGTAAAAAAAAAAAAAAAAAAAAAAAAAAAAAAANTACAAATATGATTATCCTTGTGGAGTGTGGGGGAGGAATGGGATAGGGGAAGCCGGCAGAGAGGAGCGGGAGGGACAGGGTATCCCAGCCTTGGCATCCCTCCCCTGTGATAGTTTTCTCCCTCCCTGTACTGGAATCCCATTTATTCCCCCGCATGGGAAGAATGTTGTGTTTCTGCCGGGAGGAGGCCTGCTTGGTCACAGGGCCTCCCATGCCCCTGGTGCTCAGACCCATTCCTTGTGGTTAGTGCCGCAGGATGCATGCAGGGCTTTCACATCTCATTTGTTTGTTTATGAACACTATTTTCTTTCTGCGTGCACATTCCTCCTTTCAGACCTTAGGCAGGCAGCTCCCTGTCTTGCTCAGGCTTGGGTTTGGCTGCAGAGATGCCTTTTCTTTCTGTTCTCTCTTCTCTCATGCCCTGTTTTGATTAAAATGAGAAGCAGCTTTTTTTAATGTGCCCACTGGGTTCTCCATCAATGGCATGCCCTTTGCTATCTATAGCATTTACCAGCCTGGTAATTGTGAGGGACATGGCTTGCAAAACCCTGATGATTGACAGGACACAACATGAAGGTCCCAAAAGGATTTCTCAACCTCTGTACCTTCTTGTGGCCCATCTCCAGTCAACTAAAGGGTTGAGAGCTGACTGATGGGATGCAAGGTCCTCTGCTCTGGTGTTTTATAGCTGGGGAGAAAGGGAATGCAGCTACTTTGTGACCCATCTTTTGCCTCAAGCCAAGCTGCCCTGGGCATAAGATTCACACTGTGGGGAGGAAGAACAAGAAATCTTTAGCTAAGAAACGGTGCCACTTGACAGGTCAGTGGTGTCTCTCAGCCCTTCCATGAGCCACACATGCAGGATGCTCCATAGAAGACGCCACCCTTATTTCTTCAACCTCTTGCAATGCTGTTGGGCTAGAGAGAATTGCTCAGGGCATCTCTGAAAGCCCCTTTCCAGCCCCAACCCAGTGTTCACCCATCATGGCTCCACCAGAGGAGTCACAGACCTGCTGGTGTCCTGCCAGGGATGCCGTGATCTGAAGAAAGCCCTCTCTTGGAAGGAATGCTCTCTACTTGAAGACATGAGGTAATCCACTAGCACACGGAGCTAATCCAAGAGCAGATTTCGAGCAGTCTATGCTGTGGCTGGAGACAGGATCACATGGTGGCCCTCTGCCAATTTCAACTTTGCTGGCAGGGGCAGCAATCAGCAGCAAAGATGCAGTAGCAGAGGCTCTGCTGTGAGGTAGCTGACACAGTAAATCCTCCAGGGCCCTGCAAAGGAGGGAGCAAGCTGTGCTGGAGCCAACTATTCACCGTGCTGTCATCCAAGCTGTCTGGGTTAAAAGCAGTTGGGTAAAAACAACCTCCCATGCCATGGAGGCATTACCTGGAGTCAGCCTGGGCACATGCTGGCGTCTGTTTTTTGCCTCCTTGTCTTGCTGATGTTCCCCAGCCCTTGCTCCTCCACCATAAGGCAGCATGGAAAAGTGAATAGAGCAAGGAAATGAGAAGAGGAAAGGGGAAGAAATGGCCAATGAAAAGCCTCAAAGCAGGGAGAAAAAAAGCTGAGTTTCCAAAGAGATTTTCATTTGGGCAAAATAAAGAAATAAAAGGAGGCCAGAGAAGAGAGGTAAGTTTTGTTCTTGAGCATCCTTCGTGGACAGTTTCCCAGCAGATGTGGTACAGAGTTGTCAGTATAGGGTGTGCATCCCAGGTCAGGAGTTGGAGATGCTGGCAGGGAGCAAAGGGAAGGCTCTGCTCCAACCTGGCTTTCCTCAGCATTGTTGATCCTTGCTCTTCCCATCACAGGCGGGTGGGAAGGAGAGGAAAAACACCTTGTCCTGCAGCCAAGGGGCAGCTTAGGGCAGGATCAACTTGGGTTGATGCTGTTGCTGTCAGTATGAGGTGGCAGCTCTGGGCAGTTTTTTGGGCACTTAGTCTGTACCCATGCTCCAGCATCTTTGACAGTTGAACCTGCACCAAACTGGCTTGGAGATGAACTGCCCCTTTGTGCCTCCTTGAGTCAAGGCGCTGGGGTGCCCCAGTGAAGAGGAGTAGGACTGTGATGGGTGGGGGGTTCTCGTCTGGTTCACTTGGTGCACTTTGCTGACATGCAAACCCCTCTGAAGGGGAGGAAGGGATCTTCAGAAGCTGTGTTTTGGAAAATCCCACTCTAAAATACACAGTGAATTTGGGCCAGGTTTGTGGTAGAAGCTTAGTGGATTGCAACAGCACCTCATGAGAGTTTGTTTACTCCTTAGGGTCTGGTTTGGAGGTTGAAGGAATAGATCATTAATGTTTTCTCAGTAGGGGCAAGAGGCAGTGCTTTTGAATCTTCATATGGGCTTGCGCTGAAGGTGGCTTCTAGTTGGTGTAGTCAAGTGTGTCAGGACTTTGCTAGGCACCTCGTTGTTCTCACCTGCCATGGGAGCTGGCATGCTTTAGCTACCTGTCTAGGCTAGAGAATGTCTTCTGTCCTCTGGTTCAAAAGATTATCCCTGTAAACTCACAGCATGTCTCGGTTTGGTGCCCTGGCTCCAAACCTCATTTGGAGTTGTAAGTGTGAACCAAAGCAGATGCTGAATTATAAACATGTGAAAAGACACAGAGGGAAATGGTAGCTGAAATGATTGAAGATGTTGGGGGGAGTGATGTGATCAGAAGGGGAAGAAAAACCACCCACCCCATTCCACTCCAAGAGGGCAAAGGAGCCGTCTTCCCATCCTACAAGAGGGTGAATATGTCCATCTTCAGGTCTCCATCTGGCATCTCATTTGTGACTTGGAAGCACAATGAGAGAGGAGTTTTACCTAGCACAGGTGAGTAACAGTGGCTGCCCACTGTCTCTTTCGCTGGATGATGTTCTCTGTACTTGCAATTCTAGGTGGAGTTGTTCTCAACCCTGCTTATTACGGTATGCACGGCCACACGAACACCATGATCCACGAAGTGGGACATGTCCTGGGGCTGTACCATGTCTTTAAGGGAGTGAGCGAGCGGGAATCTTGTGATGATCCCTGCAGGGAGACAACTCCGTCTATGGAGACGGGAGACCTCTGTGCCGACACTGCCCCCACCCCAAAGAGTAAACTCTGTCGGGATCCAGACCCTACCAATGACACCTGCGGTCAGACACATTTCACGGGAACGCCCTTCAACAACTACATGAGTTACACAGGTAACGAGTAATCGTCATTATAAATTGTAAGGGGTCACCTTCCCTAGAAACTTGGGTTTCTCTCCCTTCCACCCCCATCCATAGTCCCTTCCCTTGTTCCCTAACTGATGTGGTCCCTCCTGGTGCGTTGGGATGTGGCAGGCTGCAGCCTGTGCTTGCAATAGCTTCGTAGCCCCTTTCTTGCTGCAGGCTCTTTCCATCCCTCCCTCCCTGTCAGTCTGTCATTTGACATGCATCAAGGCCATTCTTGCCTGCATGGTGGTGTGCCTTTGTTCTCCAGTCCTGAAGCAACTTTATTATTACTATTATTATTACTATTACTATTGTAATTTTGGACCTTTGAGTTGAGCCCTTTTGGCTTGGTTTCCAAAGGTGTGCTGCAGAGGACATGTTCCTCCTGACAGCCCAGGAGGACCAAAGCCTGAAGAGCAATTCTGTCACCCCCTGCTGACCCACTGCGAGTCCCATGAGGATGGTGGCACTACCCTGGCATTAGAGCTGGTGTGAGCTGGTGTTGAGCAAGCGCAGGGATGTGGAGCTGTTGAGGCAGTGCCATCTTGTGGCTTTGGGGACACACGACACCAGAGAGTCCTGGCAGGAGAGCCGCTACATGCTGGTGTCTCCCAGGTCTACCTAGAGGTCCCCAAAACAGAGTTTGGAGATCAGGAAGGGTGCACGTTGCCATGCCCCGCTGGCCAATCCCTGCTACCCTCAGCCTGGCCTCTCTTCCCCCAGATGATGACTGCACCAACACCTTCACCCCCAACCAAGTGGCCCGGATGCATTGCTACCTGGACCTGGTGTACCAGCGCTGGGGCCAAAGCAAGAAGCCCACGCCCATACCAATCCCTCCCATGGTGACGGGGCAGACGCAGGACTCCCTCAGCATCTACTGGCTGCCTCCCATCAGTGGTGTCATCCATGAGAGGTAAGGGATCTGCTGTTGTGATCGTCTTAGGCTTGCACAGAAGCCTGCTAGAAGGGAAAAGGGACCCTTTATGGTGCAGACCTCCCCATCCCCTTTCACCCCTGGTCATCTCCAGCAGAGCCCTCAGACACAAGATTGGGGCTGCTGCGATGGCCCTGCTGGCACGTGGGCTCTCCTGCAAGCCTTCTGCTGTCGGGGTGCCAAGAAGGGAAGCCAAAGAGCGTCAGGAGGCAATGCCAATTCTTAAACCCCAGAGTGCAATCACGGAATGAAAAATGAGCTTCATTTAGCACTTATTGTATAAAATAGCCATTTACTAGGAGGAAATGCAGCCTTGTGGTTAAGGCAGGGAGCTCGAACAGCAAGAGCTGGGTTTCGTTCCCAGCACTGTCATGGACTCGTGGTGTAACTAACTGGGGGTAAGTCAGGAAACTTTTCAAACAAGAGAAATGTTGCTGAGGAACCAGAGTTGTTTGGCTGGCAAGTAGTGCATGGCCCTGAGCGCGGTGTGGCTGTCTTCCTTCTCCCCAACACTGGGGAATCACCAAGACCTGGATACCCCACCAATGCCTCTATTCAGCAGTCCCTGTTACTAAAACATTTTGGTTTCCACCAGGTTTTAGGTCTCTGCTTTTACTATGGGACCACAAGCGTATGTTAAAAAGCTCTTGAAATTGTTTTAAAGCTACTTCACAAAGCTTTTGCAATTCACAGAAAAGCAGTGTTTGAGGGCAGCTGGGACAATCCTGGGTCAGTGTTTATTGTCTTTTCAAAGAACTGATGCTCTCTACAATGGGTCTTTCATCCCAGGGATAACAAGAGTGTGTACCTGTTACCCCCACAGGCATAAGAGCCTCTGAGTGGTGGGTGGCCTTGAGTCATCCAAACAAACTGCTTTGGTGGGGAACAGAGTGGTTTGGGAGCAAGAAAAACACAGGTCTAAGAGGCAGGTGCTGGGTCTTCAGATCCATCCCCATCTCGCTCATAACCAGCTCAGGAGCTGGTCCATGGTGGGGGTTCTGCGTCCCCTGTGACGAACTTACCAAGGAAAGGGCCTGAGGCTGGTCTTTATCACAGAAAAGTCTCTTTTTCTTTCCCAGAGAGCACAGTGGTACCCTCTTTAATAGACATGATTGTGACTGTCTTGGATTGCAGTAGTGACAAAAGCCAAAAACCTGACTCTGGGGTTTAGCGGAGAGAGACTCAAGTGCACCCACCCAACTGCAGAGGCATTGCACAGGAAGCATGAGGTCTGTTAGCTCTGCTTCGTGGGTAGGGAACAGGTGATTCAATAGCTCATCCAAGACTACCCAGAGAGCCAGGTAGAAGAGGAGGGATTAAACCCGGCTTGTCCCACAGCCAGTCTTGTTCTCCTGTCTTTGACAAAACTTATTCCAAGCAGGATGATATGCCCAGGGACTTCCCGAGAGCTTAGCTTTGCTTTTTCAACTTCTCTTCTGATCCCACCTGCACAAACATGGATGGAAAATTAACTGGTCATGATTAGACATGCCAATGCCTTTGTCTTCTGTCTGCAGGGAGCAGGACATGCTCTGCGATGACTGTGCAGAGGATGGCACCTTCCGTCAGTATGTGTATGAGGCCTCTTCCCCTCGGGTCTGTGATTCCTCTGGCTACTGGACCCCAGAAGAAGCAGAAGGTAAGCACCTCCTCTCTTCCCCTGGCTGTGAATCTTCTGGTCAGAGATGATATCTTTTTGGGAAAAAAAGAAGCTTCTTTTCTTTCAGAGAGTGAGATGTCTCCTCTTTGGGGAGGCTCTTTAGTGCAGGAAGGAATTCTAGGTGCCCAGGAGATACCTGGTAACTGCCAGATGGCCTTGGACAAACAAACTGACATCCCAATATTAACCCAAATCATTGCCCAGGAAGGTGTTAATGAGAGATACTGATCAAAAGGGAGGGGCATTTCATTTAAATAAAAGTCTTACAACATAGATCTTGGGGCCTCATCCAAAACCTTAGGGGCATTCACAGGCTTTAACGCAGCCTTGTCCAAAGGGAGCAAGAGGAGCTCCTTGCTCAGTCCCACTGAGTCTGTACTCAGTCCTGGGCAATCTGGGTTGGATGCAATTCCTCACTGGCAAGGTGAACAGCAGGGTGTCACAACTTCTCTTATGCTGAGACCCAGATGTCGGTTTAGAGACCCACCTTGTGGGCATGGTGGTGGCTTTCAGGGTCATGCAGCTGCCATAGAAGCTGTTGGGCTCTTCAGACTGCCTCAACTTCTCCAAGGGCAAAAGGATGTAGGAGAGCAGGTGAAATGATCCCGTGAGCTGTATGTAGTGCACATGCTGCTGTTGAACCACATGGAGCCAGAGGATCTGTTGGTTCTGTGCATCTGCACGTCTGAGCCACTGAGATTGACTGAAAATGTGCCAGGGTGGTTGCAGAGAAAGTGCAGTTTGGACATTATTACACCTTTGGGATGTAGCCCTTGCTTTGAGAACAGGAGTGCCAGGATGTAGCTGAGATTCTGTGTCTAAAAACTCTTTAATTTAAGTATCTCTTGCTAGCATTGCAAGTTGAGGCGGGGGGGGGGGAATCAGCTTAAAGAAATAATCAAATTTGTGCTTGTTCAGTGATACTAAAAAAATCAAAGCTTAGCTCATTTATTGTCAGTGGTTCCTGTTTCCCCTGCCTGTCTGATTCACTGGCAAATTAAAACTACTTCTGGAATTATTGGATGTTGTTTTCTCCTATGCATGACCTGCAGTTATCACAAATGCATGTTTGCTTTGGTGAAAGAGAGACAGGTTTTATGGTTTTTAGAAGACTAATATTAAATGGATGCAGACTTTGAATTGGTGCAGGACCCAAAGAAATGCTTGCAGTGGTTGATGAAGACAAGGGTATTTCTACTACAGGATGATGAATTCCAGTGATGCTTTCTGAGACTGGAAGCGCAACGCTACATTTCTCTTGCTGAATGCTAATCCACCACCAGGGGAGGCAGGCTGGGGATCTGAGGTCAGCCTGGGCACCATCCTGGAGGTCCTGGTGGAAGAACAGCCTTCCAGAGCTGCTTCCCTGGCTTGCTTTGGACCTGGTCCCTTCCTGCCTGTGACCTGTTCCAGCACGTGCCTCTGGAAAGCTTTGGTCTCTGCTCTGCTTAGCCTATGTCTAAACCCATGGAGCCAGAGGGACTCGGCATTCAGGTGCCCTTGGCAAGCCTTCTGTGCCCATGAGACTACAGAGCAAGCTTCATGTCCCCCAGCTGTGTCCAGGCTGTCTCTAGAGCTTGGCACTGTGACCAGCTCCAGCGTGGATAACATTGTCCCTGTTTCAGAGGGCTGAGACACCAGATCTCCCAAGCCTTGTGCTTGTATGCATACCCAGTAGCTGGGAGACTAGAGGTGCTTATTGCTTTCTGGGATGTTAGGGCAGATGCCACCAGCTCTGGCATGTGCCTGTAGCGGGTGTCAAACTGCATGGGTATGCAGCTATAGCACAGAGATGCATAAGCACCTATGGGATCCTGCAGGGAGGATCACCCCTCTGGGTCCCCTGTGTGGTCAGCTGTCCCCTGGTTCTCATCAGCTTCCTCCTTGTCCCTCTTACCCAGGGCCCCCGGATGTGGATCAGCCCTGTGAGCCCAGCCTGCAGGCCTGGAGTCCGGAGCTCCACCTGTACCACATGAACATGACTGTGCCATGCCCCCAGCCGGATGGCTGCATCCTGGAGCTACGCTTCCTGCACCCTGTCTACCCCGATTCCCTCACCCTCTGGACCACATACCTCTCCACGGGCTCTCCCAAGGCTCTGTCTGACATTGAAGTCCTGACAGAGCAGGGGGAGTCCATCCATCTGGGCCCCCTGGACACCTTCTGTGATGTCCCCTTTACCGTGAAGCTCAACATCCCTAAAAAGGTGTCTGGAGTCAAAATCTACACCTTTGATGAGAGGATGGAGATAGACACAGCCCTGCTGACCTCCATGCCCCACAGCTCGCTCTGCTCTGCCTGCAAGCTGATCCAGTACCGAGTCCTCCGCAACCCCCCATTTGCAAATGGATCCCCCGCTGCCCCGGCACAGGCACACCGCCACTTTGTCGACACGTGAGTGACAAGGCTGCTCTGTCATGGGATGAGTGGGTGGCTGGAACAGTTTTGAGGACCTCCTCAGGTCCTGCCTTTGAATCCCTGGGTGGTTTTGCTTGTGTTTTTGTTGTTTTCCAGCCCCTGGGAATTACCACTTTCAGCACCATAAGCAGATTCCCTATTCAGCACTGAGGAGGCTTGCTGCCGACCCACCATGCTAGCACGACCCTTGCCCATGAGCCCAGGCTAACTAGAAGGAGCTTATTAAACCTGGAAACATTTTCCCCATCAACACAACCAGTAAAATGATTGTTCAAGTTAACGCCACTTCCCCCCAGCTCAGACCCTAGGGAAATAAGCAGCAGGCCCCTCTACATGTCCTGGCAGAGACCCTCTTCCCACAGTCTCTGCCTCTGGCAGTTTAGAGTACAAAGACATATGTCAAACTGTGATACTGCATGGGCACACACACGTGATTTCTATAGCTGTGGTGAGCAAATCTGTTGCAGATGTATGGGCTGTTCCCTCTTGCTCTTTCTTCAAGTCCTCTCTGTTCCTGCAGGGAAGTCACGCCTGGGCAGGTGTACCACTACCAGGTACAGGCAGTCTCTGGGACAACCTCAGGAGAAGCCTCCCCACCGCTTGTCCATGTCCATGGAGCATCCTACTGTGGGGATGGGAAGGTGACCACGTAAGTCAAGAAACTCAAGCTCTCAGATGAGGTTCTTTAAGCTGTCAGGTCATCCTGCCCCAAAGGGAAGCAGGACCCCAAAGGGTCCTCCACCCATGGGTACTTGACTGAAGATGCTGCACTGAATCCCTCCAGCAGACTGGACTATAGAGGTTGTGTTTTGTAAAATACCACATGCATAGGAGATGGTGACAGTCTTTTTAAGAAGCAGGGTCTGGATGAGGGGTCCAACCTGAACATCCTCCATGTTTGACTGCAGTGCTTGGCTTCTGGCCCATCTCAGCGAGCTGTCATGGAGTCTGACCCCAAAGGGATCTGCCTTTGGGACTGGCCTATATAACCTTTTGCACAGGGCACACGGTGGTGGCCCTCCAGGAAGAGGTTCCGCAACAAGTGCAGTCTGACATGGTGTGGTGTCTTTAGAGAGCTGTCTGGTCTCTGCTTAGAGACCCCCAATGATGAGGGATGTACCACCTCTACATTGAGAGACTCCAATGGTTCACCTGCTCTGTCTGGGGATAATTATGCTAAATTTCCATATTTTAGCTCTTTCAGACTTCAACTTCCAGATTACTCAGAATCACTTTCCTTTGAAAACAGCTTTCTTAACAGTGTGAGGAAAGTGGACAACTGAAGCAAGTGCAGGAGGGATTGTGGTATTGTACAAGACCCAGCAAAGCAAAGAGGCTTAAAGCAGGGCTAGCTGCTAAAGTGGTGTAGTCTGGTATGGTTTTAGCATAAATTCATACTAGATGAAGACTTGGTCCAGAGAGAGCAAATGACCACATTAGGCTCTGTTGTCAAAGTTGATAGAAAAGTGAGAGGCGCAGAAATGGGCAGATAGCAGCTGAGATTTTTAGCAGGCTTTCCTGTTCGTGAGCTGTTGTGGGGAAGGCCATGCAGGAAGCTTTGCCTCTGAAAGTTTTTTCCTTTGTACCGTGTGTGGAACAGTGAGCCAAAGGTGGGAAGATGGGACACAGTTGATCTTTTGTGTTAGATGAGGGTGGAGGTGGGTTAGCATCACAAGATGTATGTCTGAAGCTTTTTTGCCCCTTGTGTTTTGGGATACATAACTCTGTGCCCAAAGGAATAGGTACAAATTGAGGCATTTCTGCCAGTTTTTCCCATCAGGTCTATTTTCTGCAGCATGGGGACAGAACCCCTTTTCAAGGAAACTGCATGGGCTTTTTTCCTTATGAGGTGCCTTGCATGTCAGCTGGGGACTGATTCTTGTCTCGTCTTGGGCTAACCACCTCTCTCTCTCTCCCCCTTCTCCTGCCTCCCCTTCTCCAGCTCCCGCTGAAACACCAGCCCTATCTCAGAACCTCCTGCCCTCTCCAACGCTTGCCTTCTCCAGCAGCAAGTCTTCCTGATGCTTGGTTCTCTACTTCCTCTGTTGTATATAGCTTCATTTCCTCCTGTAGTTTTTTGCCTCAGGTCTTATAAGAAAGTCACAATACAGTCATACCTTCTCCCATATGCTGTGTTTTCTACTTCTTTTTATCCCTGGCAAGATATGGTGTTTTCTCTCCTCTACTTTAGTCCAAATGAGGTTCTTCCTCTTCTCCCTGCTTCTGTGGAAATGGAACCAAGATATGGGGTCCTCACTCATGATTGGGCAGAAGCACAGGAGTGTTGAGTCAAGGGTGGTGTTAACATGTCTGGCTGTTGTCCTCTTAGGAGCCTGGAGGAGGAATGCGATGATGGGGACTTGCTGGATGGAGATGGCTGTTCCAGGAAGTGTAAAAAGGAAAAAGGCTTCAACTGTGTTGGTGAGTCCAAATGGATTGAGACATCCTTTTGAGGCAGGAGTCAAAACTGTGTGTTATTCACACTGCTCCTCAGAGCAGGGGGTGATGCTCCTCATCGCAACAAAACCTGGATCTGCAGCTGGAGTGATCTATGGAGCTCGTCAGGCCCTTGTGGTGGGAAATCCCAGGGCTAAACAGCCAGCACGCCTCCTGGGACAGGAGGAGACGTATGTGCCTGGAGCCTGGTTTGTAAACGGGTCATCCCTGGTCTCCTTGCAGGGGAACCAAGCCTGTGCTACGTGCACGATGGGGACGGTGTGTGTGAGCCATTCGAGAAGACAAGCAGTGTCCTGGACTGTGGTCCCTACACGCCCGATGGATATGTGGATCTGTGGGCAGCAAAAGCCTACGCCTCCCATCAGGATACGAAGTCCTGCCCTGCTTCCTTGGTCACTGGAGAGCCTGTTGTGAAGGTGAGTGAAGGCATGGCCAAAAAAAAAAGTCTTTTCTAGCAAAGCCCATGAAGTAAAGCTGCAGAAGTCACTGCTGCAAGAGGTGTACTGAGGCAAAACCAAAATCTTCAGAGCAGCTCTGGAAGTGTTCATTGATTACTATATTCTCATTCAGGGAGCCAGTAGAAGACCTGGGAATTTCTCACACCCCTCTTTCAGCAGGCCCTAAGCCCAGGAACTGCAGTACATAGGGGGTGTGTTTCATCAAGACAGGGAGCACCTCCCCTAAACATGCAGTTTGCTAAACAGTGACCACCCCTGTCTCACCAGCTAAAATGCACAACTTTGAGCATGTGAGTAGTCCTGCTGTTGGTTTAAAAAAAAAAATCCTGGAAGTCTAATACCTTATAAGGTCAGGGCCTGAAAGGATAAAATCACACATACATCTGCATCTGTGCTGCTCTCAAACTCTCTGATCTGAAGCCAAGGAAAAATTGATGGGAGAATTCCCATCTTTCATATGGGCTTTGGAGCAGGGCCTGGAGGTCTAGGATGGGATTTCACCTGATCGGTGTTAATGTGGTATGTGCATGTTCTTTCCTAGCAAGCTGAAGAAGGGAAAGAAATATGTAGAGAGGTCATATTTATACATGTGTTTCTGTTGACCTGATATAAGCAACAATCTTCTTGAGACCTACAGCATAATTAAATTGCGGAGATGTACATGTCTAATGAGATGTCTTGGGCTCAGGTGTCTGCTCCTCTAGAATGACACATGTATCTCCCAGGTTTTGTCTGCCAGGCCTATGGGGGTGCCTGGGATACCATAGGGCATCGAATGGCACAGAAGACTGGTATTCAGGCAAATGAATCACACCTTCAGATCTCATCAGCCCAGCCAAAATCAGGAAGCTGTGGTCTTACCTAGCATCTCACAGCTTGGCTCATTATTTCTTACTTAGCCCCACAGATACCACGCGGTGCTTAAACAGCATATTTACAGCACCTCAAAATGGCAAAGGCCTCCTGGGCACGTGTGTGGGCAGCGAGATGTTACTCCTGCTTAGGAACCCACATCCTAATTGTCTTCATGCTAGGAACCAACTTTTTGTAGGAGGTTTTGTAGGTGCTGTTTCTTTCTCTCACTTTCCTTGCTTCTTTCTGGGCTGAAATAAATCTCTCCTTTCAGGTATGTAAATCCCACCTTCATGATGTGCCAAAGGACCTTTCCCTGGCTGCTTGGTTCCCCTGCACTCCCAGCCAAGACAATGCTCAGGATCCAGACGAGGAGAGGATGCCCGTGGGCGGTGAGGGAGTTTGGCTCAAGGTATGTGAGGATGTGCGGTCAGGCACAGAAGGATTTGCCTGTCTTTGCCACGGCACTTTGGTGACAAAGACCCATCCTTTTCTGTCCTGTAGGAGCTACAGCGGTCTTAAAACTGCTCAGATAGGACTTCATATCCTACTGAACTCTTTGCAAACCCCAAATGCCTGTGGCTGGATCTTATGTAGTTGCCCCATTCCCACTGTGAACAGCAAACCCGTCCTCGGGCAGATTGCCAGGAGGAGGGCTGTGCCCGAAACCAGAAGCCCACAGAAATGCATTGAGGCTGAGAAACAACTTGCTCCTGACTATTCCCTGCAGTCAAGCTGTGCCGTTACACCCGAAAGGGTGGGCACAAGCTGTGTTTAAAGTTCTAGTTGCCTTTGTTCCCCATGGCTGTGAAGATCAACAGCAGGTAGCTGGATATATTCTGCTGTCCTGAGGAGTCCTGAGCATTCCAGGTTGCTGCTGAGCTGTGGCATGCAGGTTGTCCTGCCCCCCTGGTGACTCCAGACCAAAGGAGGCACTTCTGTGCCCAAGATGCTGGTCCTGCAGCCCAATGGGGGCTCAGGGGCTGCCTCCGTGGCTGGGGGCTGCATTTGGGAGAGCACCTGGAGGGTCAAACCTCTCTGTCCCGGCAGGCAGAAGAGCAGGACAGAGGAGAGCTGAGGGTTGGGCCAACGTGATTTTTACAGTGTTGATTTTCTGACCACAGACACAGTTTAGAGGTTTTGTGGCTGCTGCCTGGTGTTACTGGAAAGCTGGGCTCTGGTGTGCTGCTTCCTCTACAGTTTGAGGGGCACCTTGCCCTGCTTTGGTTGAGGTTGTCTAGAGAGGACCTCTTCCCAAGACGCTCAGACGACTTGGTGAATCATCAAACCTGAGTCAATAAACATGGCTATTGCCTCTGAGGTCCTCTGTCTCTCCAAAGAACTTCATTTAACTGTTTTGGTTTTGTTTTTTTTTTCTCTTTCTTCCTTGTCTGCATGCTCACAATCTACTTTCCAGCTTCGGTCTCTAGCCATGACAAACGTGCCTCCTTTCTTCTTTTGCTAGCAAGAAAGCAGCAATCTCCCCCTCTGCCCTACCTAGATGAAAGCTTGCTTTCCACTTCTCACCAGGGGTTAAAGTGTGTTCCAGTTTTATTGGAGCTTGTGGTCAGTCCTCTTCCTCTATGGATGTTTATATTAAAGACTTTCATTACTGGTTCTCTGTGCTCTTTCTAGGACTGCTATTATTTTCCGCCCATAAAATTATTTATGGACTAGTAATAAATATGCCCTTTTTCTTTTTTTCTTTTTTCCTTTTTTTTAATAGAGTTTGCCTGATTGGTAACATATTGGGTTAGGAAAGACAGCTTCTTGTTTGACAATTTGCCTAGCACATCTGCCTGCCCAGGCAGGAACGGTGCTGTTCATGCACATGCGTACCTGTTGTGCATGGTGTTTTGTGGCCACCAGCTCCCATGGCCACAGCTGTTGCACCTGTGTCACCCTGGCTAGAGCCACACCACAAAATTTGTTGGGTGGTAGGAATTGCTTCCTACGGTGTTTCTCAAGAGGTGGCACCAATGAGCAAGGGAAAGGTTGGCTCATGCAGTAAGCCAGCTGGGGCTGGAGGCAAGAGTGGGCCACCTAACAAAGCATCTACCATGCACCTTGGGTCTGTCTGCAGACGGGAATAGTTATGATTTGCAGATCTCCGGCTATGCTTTGTTCTTAGTTTCTAACACATCTGATGAGGAGAGAAATCAAAATCACTTGTAAGCAAGTCAGGGTGTGTAATATGCAGGAAATTAAACAGAAAGGGGGAGAGGGAGGGAGAAAAATTAAGAGGATAGCCTGCTGTGGCCAGGCACATAATACATATTTAAAATGTAAAAAAAAATTTGGGATGTTAACCAAGTCAGCTGCTGTTGGTCTAACTTAGGGCCAGTGTCCTTCACCTCCAAGTAGATGCACTGTAGGAAGGGAAGGACTAAACCCTCCACCTTAAGCTGTGTAGTCCAGGGAAAGCCTCGCCTGACTTCTCCAACCATCTCTCATCCTCTGAGGAACCACACTTGGAGGAGTGGGCAGCAGGTGGCTGGGTTAAAATCGGCTGGCTCCTTGGGGCTTCCTAGCTGCAGCTCTGTCCTTGCTCCTTGGAGCAGGCTCTGAGCACTGCTGTCTCCTTTGTCTTTCCTCCCTTCTTGCTTTCTTTTCTCACAAGCTTCTGAGCTCAGGTGGGGAGACAGTGCGGATATACCATACAAAAAAAAAGGGAGGGCAGCTTCAGCCTCCTGGTCCACTCCTTGCAGCGGGGCAAGCCCTGGCCAAGGGAGCGTGCAGGCAGCATGGGGGACTCGCTCATGGGGTGTTTGCTGCCAAGCACCTCCCTGCAGGGTGGGAGCCCTGGGATGAAGCCCAAGGTTTTCTCCCACTCCCATGCGTGAGCAACGCCTGGCGTGGCACACACCACCCCGAGGCTGGGCTGCCATTGCGAATCAGGTGATTGTCCCCTCCGCTCCCACAGCCTGCTCCTTGGGCTCTGCCTGGCCAGCCAGGACTTGTCCTCCTCTGACATACACCTTCGCCATGCATTTCTGGGCTCCCTCCATGCCGGCATTCAACAAAAATGCTCCATAGGGTGGGTCATGATCAAAACACATCTCTGCACTGGGTGGGGGGCACCAGGGTGGGGGAGAAAAACATTTCTATCCTCTTACTTCCAAAGAACATCTGGCTTGCCATGATTGATGCTGTGAGCTTCCCAGCTGCCTCCTGTAGCCTTCGGGGCTGTAGACAAGTGGGGAACTGTCGGCTCTCCTAGCAGGCAGGACTTCTTCCCACAAATCTTTCCGCATGTTGGCTGATGGACAGTTTGCAGTCACTCTGGGTACCTGGGCTGTTCTTTGGTGGTTTTTTTTTGTTTTGTTTGGTTTTTTTTTTTAATGGAAATATTTTGGTGGCAGGGCTGGTAGCTGTGCTCTCTGAGTGCCTTGCTTGCCCGAAGGGCACCGTGTGGGGTGGGAGTCGGAGCCTGGGGAAGGGAGGGCAGAAAAGGGGTTATCCAGGTCTCGGTCAGGTGTTGCTCAATTTTTAGAGCAGCAAATTTGGAAAATGCCGTAAACTTATGGCAAGGCAGGACTGATACACATGGGGAAGACTAGTGAAAGGGAGAAGGAGAAAGGAGGGAAAGGACTGTGTTCCTGCACCCTTCCTTCCCTCCTCTCTCTCTTCCCATCCATTTGCTGCCCTGCACATCTGTAGTCTCTGACCTCCTAACCCTGCTCCCACTCTCTCCCTGTACTCCTTCTTTCTCTCCCTCTTGCACGTATGGGATCAGAAAACCTGTATTTGGTATGTACACTCTCAGGGTCTCTCTTGCCCTCCTGCCCAGGTGTGCTTTGAGAGACCAGTGGTGCCCATGTCCCTCCTGGTCTTCCTGGCCTCTGACGGCACCATCCCAAGCAACCAGCGCAAGCCGAGGGTCACTGTCCAGCTGAGTGACGTGGATGGGCTGAACCACTCTTTGGGTGAGCATCCTATGGACTGTGGCAGCAGTCCGTGCTGTCCTGGCCGGGACACCAGGAGCCCCCACCATTGCTGTGATCTCTCACTCAGTCGGGTGCTGGTGTCCACTGTCCCCATCTTGAAGCATCTTCTGCTTCCCAAGCTGGTCTGTTGGGATGTGTGGGGGACCAGAGGGGGTAAATCAAAAGCAAAGAAAATACCCCTGGACCTAAGCTAGTGGCTTCTTTCTTTGCTCCATCTTGCAGGGATGTACGAGCTGTCATGCCAACACAACCCGCTTGTCATCAATGTGATCCATGGCTGGGAGGACCCATCCTACTTGGCTGCTTCGGTGCTGCTCAACTTCTCCTCCCCACTCGTGGGCATCGCAGCCGTGGCTTTGCGGACAACAGCTCAGCCTGGCTCTGACCCCACCACCTGCCTCCTGCAACACGAGGAGGGACATGGCTACCAGCGCTACAGGTATGGTCTCCTTGGGGCACTTCCTGACTGGCACCCAGAGTACCTCGCTCCTCTGGGGCTTTGTGCTTCAGTTGTGGAGTTTTTATCTATTCACTGAGTGTTTCGTGACCAGTCTCAGGTGGCTTTTAAGGTGCTGTTGGAAAATCCAGTGTAATGAGACTTGATCTGCTTATCTCACTGTAGGGGGAAAGGAGGACAATAGATTTTGTGTGTGGCCTGTGCATCTGCACAAAACTTCATTAAAGGACTGTTCCCTGGTGGGAAAACCAAGCTCCCTCTGCTAAGGAGTTATTGCTGAGGGTTGCTGCTGAAGCTGAAATGTAGGCTTCTTCCGCATATGTTTTATAAGCTCAGTCTCCATCCATCCCAGTCTTCCCCACACTGCAGGAGGTGCAGATGAAGCTTCCCCAGTTGCAGCTCTCCATCTCCTCCTCCCCGTGCTGGCTTCCCATCCATTCCAGGCTCCTCACCAAGTCTCACGCCGCCCCCATCATAATGCGGCGATAACAATAACAGTAGCAACGGCACCTTAATTTATTGATGTCTGGTGCTTGCAGGCGTCTGCCTGTCTTTGTAAAGCAGCAAACGAGAGGCAGCATTTGCAGAATGGGCGCTGCTCTCGGAGAGGGTCGTGCTGGCAAAGGGACAGGGAAGGACTGTCATCCAAGATAGACTACATAAACAAGGCAGAAAGCGTGCCAAGCAGAGGCACGGGCCCACAGAGGAACAAAAGGATGGTGCTCAGCTCTGTCCTAGAGGGCTAGTGGGGCTGACGACAGCCAGACCGACAAGTCTGGCTTTGCTTTCGGATCCCAGGCTCCCTGAAGTTACAAGTGTGCCAATCCAGGGCTCTGGTTCAGCCAGTTACTCAAACCGCACCACTGGGAATACTGATTTTGGGTCCAAGCTTTGCTGGAGCTGTCGGGGCGTTAAGAGTGAAGGGCTTTGGCTAAGGTCATCGCATCGCTGCTACTGTCATTATTCTTCTGTTGATGGCCCTGGATGGACGAACATCCCCAATAATGAATGAGTGTGCACGTGTTTGTCTAAAAGTTTGGGGGATCATGGTACAAATGATTTATGTAGAGTTCTGGAAGCCATGAATATCTTGCAGTTGCTTTTTACTTTCTTTTTTTTTTTTTTTTAAATGCATGTGTGATTTATACAGAAACATAAATCTTAGTGAGTCAGCATATAAATATTATTCTCAGCCTTACATTAAAGGATCAGTGTCCACCTGAAATGCAGTCTGTTTCCTCCTAGTAGCCGTTACAGCTATGTACACACATGCTTCTAAGACCCCAGCCAACTGATGTGGTTTTTCAATTACATTTTCTCATCCTTTAAAATAATTTTGCATTCTCTTTGCTTGAGAGCTTCCCCCTCCCCCTCAGAAGTGACTGCAAGGAGGAATGGACTCACAGGACATAGCTGAGCATTGCCTGTGGATAGGGAGAAGCTCATATAGGGACAAATAGACAGGAAAGTAGATTTTTTTTTTTTTTTTTTTTAACTCTTAAAAGTCTCATCATAGCTGAAGCACAAGCCAGTTCCCATATTGCCAAAGTGCAGAGAGCGGCGTGCTGTCCCCTTCGTGTGGGCATGGCAGGACCCAGCAGGATCCTTGCATCTTCTCTTCCTCCTCTCACTGTCGTCCTGCAGGCTCCCAGCGGCCTTGGCTTAGCTGCGGTATGCTGAATTGCAGGTTACACACATGCCCGTAGCAAACACTCAGGGTAAGTCAATCCCCAGAGTTTTTGTAGTAGGAAATGCTATTTATAGTATTGCTTTTCTGGACAAAAGACTTGAATATTTAGAAGAGGGTTAGGCTTACAGTCTCTGGTACTCTCACTAATAGTAAAGGATCTGCCTCTGTTAAGTCAGGAAACGTCCAAGTATCCGCCCCTTATTACATTTTTTAAATCTATTTCATCTCCAAAGCAGCAGTGTTTTTATATTTAAGGGCTAATAATCCATTTCATATAAGGCAGGTGGAGTCTGCAGAAAAAAATCCCTATAAAAATCCAGGAATATAGGATCTTAAGAGGTTTAGAGGCATTTGACTGTAAAAGATCACAGAAGATCTGTGTTATTCCTGTAAAGAACTGAATTGACTGTTTGCACTCGCCCAGCCTCATGTACACAGTACGTGTATGTGAGTGCTTTCCTAAAATAATCCAAGAAAGGGACAGTAACAAAAGCAACAAAGAAACCAGGTTTCCTGACTTCAGTCTAGAAATGCTCTTTGCCAAAGTAATAAACATATGACAGCTTGGTATTTCTGTAGTATCTTTCATCTTGAAGGATCTCAAAGTACTTTGCAGGGTGGGGAAAACAAGGAGATCATGTTTTTGCTGATGAAATACAGCCATCTCCAGGTCAGGATGCAGCAGGCATTTGATGCTAGAAAAGTACATCCTTGTTTTGAAAAAAGAGTTGCCTTCTGCTTTCGGACCTGCTTGAGGCACTGAAAGTTGGAAGAGCACTTGCAGACCAAAGCAGCATGGTGTCCCTCCCTCACCTCGCTACCAGGAACCCCCCTCTACTGCCTCTGCCCACAGCTCAAGGCTGTTCTTTGCTTTCTGTACCCAATCACAACCTTATGAGGCCAAGCAAAAATCAAACTTTTAGCGAGTTTCCACCCAGGGAACTCAAACTCTCCAGCTTTCATCCTTTTCTTTGTATTTTAAAACTGAGCCACAGTCTGTCCTGTTTTCCTTGGTACAGGCTATATACTGAACCGGGGGAACATTGTTCATTTCCTCCATTATATTTATTTTTAGCTTGGTTTTATTTTTAGTGTGTTTCATTTTATGTTAGCATATGCTGGGAAATGCCTTGGTGAGTTAACAGGAAAGGTGCTACAAAATGCAATCTGCATTGTGTTTTTATTTCCTGTGTGAGTGCCCTCCTCTGCTCCCCCAAAAGTGGGTTTAATGCATCCAGGGGAGTCTGGTTTGGATTCTTTTTATATGGAAAGTAGGTGTCAGGGAGACAAAATCAGATGGAGGAGGGGTTTGTTTACATATTTTTCAATTGTTAAACTTTATTCAGCAAAGAGAATAATAAAGAGAATAAAACCCAAGCAGGTTTTATTTGGTTTGTTTTCTTTCTTCCAGACACCAAATTTATGCAGGGTCAATTTATGAACTGTGTCTGTGCTGGTGTGAAAATTTGTCCTGGGTAGACATGCTGGTGTTTCCTCTCCTTCCCTCTGGCCTACGGTGCCCCATGGTCAGGGACCATGCACAAAATGGATGGATGCTTACGCTGGGATCCCAAGGCCACCCCCGATGGGCTGAGATGTGCTCAGGTCAAGACATGTACCTCCATCCCCACTCTGTCCTCCCAGCTAGCGTCTGCTCAGGCTCTCGTGTGCACAGCACAGACAGCATTGAGTTGTCTGCCATGACGACAGCACATATTGCCTGGACGTCTGTTCCCTGCCTCTCCCAGACAAATGCAGCCTCCTGGGTGCAGCATGAGGCCCATCAGAGCAGGTTGTGTCTATACTGCACCATGCACATCCTCTCTCCTTGGCCTGGAGGAAAAAACCTCTCAAGAGCCAAGCCCAGGATCCTGATCACCACCTTTCCTGGGGCATGGACTCACCTCAGCCTTTGGCTCTGCCCTTGAGACCTCTCAGGGTGCCTCTCCTGGCAGCAAAGCCTGTTGACCTGTGGTGTTTCTCTTCTGGGTCCCTGACTGGCTGATGGGCAGCGGTGGCCAAGGCTATACTGCAGGACTTGATAATTCACTTCAACCAGTGGGTTCACTGTCCAGCTGCAAGGTGTCAAGGGAAATCCTTGAAGGTGCAAGGAGCATTTTCATGGTCTGCCCCATTCCATTTGCTCTCTGCAGCCTAGTCAGCTTCTTCAATTTAATGCTTTATATGGACTTTTTTTAGGATGCTTGAGGCATCTTCTGTCTTTCCCCGAGACTAGTCAGTCCCACCTAGAAAAAAATATCTCCCAACACCAATTTGATTTTGAGTCAAACACAGCAGATGAACAGCTTAGAAACAGGGTGCTTGGTGTTACCTGAGGGAAAGGGCCACCCAGTCTTGCTCCAAGCATGGCAAACCCCTGATACATCAAGGGAAGGTGAACTACAACACAGAGCAGTTGTGTGGTGCAAGGCATGTTTCCTTCCTGACCCTGGCACAGCTCCTGGTGAAATCCTGAAGCTTTATCTCAATTCCTTTATTCTCTTACCAGTGTAGACATTATGTGTCCTTCCCGTGTCCAGTGAAGAAGGGAACACGTGCTGGGAGACCCCGAGGTTTGCCTGCAGAGCCCTCAGTGTAACGCTGCAGCCAGCCTGCCCCTGTTCTGCCCTGCATTCCCTAATGTCACATACAGGTACTAGCATTTTTTCACAGAAACTGGATTAAATGTGTCCTTCAGCAGGCTCTCTTATCTCATATTACAGGCTGCAGGAGGTGATGAGTCCACCATCTCCCCTGCTGAGCTATTCTTATATCCAGTAACGCTCTCTGCAGAGAAGTTGCCTCTGATTTCAAGATGAAAGTTGTTGCTTTCGCTCCATCCTTGTCAGAAAGGTCTAAATGCTTCCTGCCAGCAGACGTCTTTTCTGTGTGTATGTGTCTGTACAGAGTGATCAGATCCTCTCGCTATCTCCTCTGTGTCATGATAAATACTTTTTTCCTTCTTAAATCTCATAGTGTTAAGTCTTGCAGTCAGCTTTGGTTTCTGCTTGCAGCTCCCTTTTGAAATCCCTCCACTATTTCTACGTCCTTCTTGGTGGTGGATGTGGATCAGAAGTGAATTGCTCTGGACAAGGGAGGAAGTGGCAGAAATAAGGTGCAGCATGTTGCCATGGGGATCGGGGATGGATAAAGGTGGTCTTTGGGATAGCTGAATATGTAGCCTTGAGGAATACTTGCAGATAAATCCTACCTGCGTGCCGCTTTCATGATGGGCAGGCGGGCCATCTGACTTCGGGAAGGAGTCAGGCCAACCCCTCTCAGGAGTGGTGAAGGTATGGTCTGTCCTGCCTCAGGCTGGGAAGCTGGCTAGACCAAAGCTGACATCCCCTTCAGCCTCACTTTCTGTGCTTCTATAAATCTATTTTGGTGTAGCAAGCAACAAAAAAACATGGAAAGGAACTGTCTGGAAATATACTAAGATTGATCTGCTCTTACTGCTTTTTCTGCCTTTGCCACTATGGCTACAGAGAGGCCAACAGGTCATTTGACATCTTACTGGTGCCTTTTCTCTATCTGTGAGGTAGATGACAGTGGATGACTCACAGGGATGTTATTTTTTTGCCAAGTTTCTTTGGGAGTCACGTACAGAAGCAAATATCTTTTCCTGAGGTGGCAAGCTCAATGAAGATCGTAATCAAGAAGCATCACCACCGTTGGGTCTGTACATGTAGCCTGCTCCCACAAGGATGGTTGCCATCAGATTTACTGGAAAAGTGAGACCTTTCCCCTTCACAAGAAACATGCCTGAAGGGAGAAATGCCCGAGTATTTCCAAAACACCTTTTCTCATTTCCTAGCTATTTTCTTTTGCTAGACCACATTGGGGTAAACATCTTTTATCTCACTGATGTTCAGTGCTACAATCCAGACTTCACCAGAGTACATGCAGTGACTACTTTTAACTCCAGGAGATTTGGCTGAAGCCTTTACCTTTCCATCAACATCCCCTATAACCCCCTCTCCCCCCAAAATTTGTGCCATGAGATAAACTTATTATAATAATTTTCCTCTGTTAGAGTTGGAGCTTGATGATAAGGGCTGTTTTAGCAGCAATCTTTGGGTTGAAAGCTTGGGTAGATACTGCAGCAATTTATGGATAATTTATTATACTTTAGACAGCTGCACTGTATTTGGCTTGGCTTAGCTTGACTCAGGTAAATCCATTAATATTTTCTGGGTTCTGTGAAATAATTGCTGTAAAATGGGAAATTTCAGCTTTTCAGAATTTGGATTTTGTCACACCAAAATGATGTCTCCCTACCAGCATTGTCACCACTGGCTCAACGTGCTCTGTTGCTGGCAGTTGCCTTCTGCTTTTATTACAGAAAGATGAAGGACCCCAAAGGAAAAGTTTTGCTCTGGCTTATAGAATTGGTCCCATTTCAGAACAAAGCTCTTATCGTTCCAGAGCAGTTAGGGCCATCGCTAGGCAGAATTTCACAAATTCCAGATCTGAAACTTTCTTTGATGTATGAGTTATGGGAGTCGGTGAGCCCAGAAAATCATGCAGGCTGGTGCTGATGTGAAATAAGTTTGGAGAAAAACCTTGGTATTTTGTGAAAATGTTGACAAATCATTAGTTTGAGCTTCAAAAGATGCTGGGATAAAAATGGAAATTTTTTTGGATGTTTCATGCAGAAAAAAAATATTGGCTCGTCCCCACATCTTATACGGCCTGAATCAGAAATGGCCAAATGTCAGGAGTTTGCAGCTGCGATACAGGAATTTCATTTATCATGAAAAGGAGAAAGAACTCCTTCATGCTGAGATCAGAACTGGGCTAACTACACCATTTCCTCGTCCAGCCTTCGTTAGGGTGTTCCAGCGGCTGGGAGCAATGATTTATTCCATCATGTTACCCGAACTCTGGTAAGGCATGTGGATCACGATGGGGGATGGGGCCAGGCCACATGGCTTTTTTTTTTTTTTTTTTTTTTTTTTTTTTCCGNACTTGTATGGCATCAGGCTCAAGGGTATCCTGGCCCAGAGTATTGCAGTGGTAGTCACAATGATGCTCATAATGATAAAGGAGAAGCGATAAAGGCAAAGTTTGTAGGTAGGGATGAGATATATATATACTTTTTTTTTTTAAGCTTACTGATACATTTGAGAAAATCAGACTGCTTTCAGTGACATGAGCCCCTCTTCAGGTCTGGAATAGCAGCACCAGACTTCAAAGCTACATGTAGAATGAGAACAGCTTCTCAGAACTTGAGTCACTTGGTCTCTGATCATTTCCAAAATAAAACCTAGTGGGTATTTGTGGGATAGGGGTGGTGTTAGTCACAGAGAAAATGGCGATAAGTTAGTCATCTTTTGGGGCAAAGAGAAAGCCAATTATTTCTAAAATATATCTGTATGCACATATAGAATGCGTGCATGAGTGTATTGTGTGGTGTATATAAAAAGAAAGATTTTGATACTATGATCTATAATTATCAATCTCTTATGTATAACTAATCTATATAACACTTTGCATACATAATAATACAGTAAGAAACTTGCTGATCTCTTGATCTACTTCATACCAGCATTGCCAGTTACGTTTCTGAACTGGTGGAAAACCAAAATGTGTCCAGAAGTGCTGAAAAGGATCAGTGCTTTGTTACTTGTTATTTAGTAACAGCGTTGTCCCGACTGCTGAGGCTGCCCCAGACAATATGCCATCGCTCCACCAGTGCCAGCAGAGCTGCTCCAGCCAAGCACCTGGCCTGGCTGGATGTGTCCAGAGGTGCCACCACCCTCTCCAAACCAGCGCTGCAATGAGCACACATCATGAGCACGCAACTCAACACAACTTCATGAGCAGATGAAGTTAGGTGTCTTGGGGTACTGCTGTGGCCACCCAGCTGCCCTGTAGCCTACAGCAACTCGGTGAACCCACCACTCATCTCCCAGCCCTGCTTCCCAACCCGTGGGCTGTGACCTGGCTGGATAATCCCCACGTGCCCAGAGGCACCCAGGGATAAGGACTTTCTTGCGGTGGTGTGTTGATGTAGCACCAAGCACCATGGCAGGAGGGATACTGTGCACCAGCTGCAGCTCCCCACATGTCTGTGACTGGTGAGGAAGGGGATGGGAGGCAAGAGCAAGGCTGGAAGGAGGAGAAGCTCATCCCCTTTCACGCATGCGTGTGCAGAGACATGCATGCAAGGAGGTTTAGGACAGCGGCTCTGTCACGGGGAGGTGGAGTCGGGGATGGAAGTGTGTGTGTGTGCGTGCACCAGGGGCACAGGCAGGGAGCAAAGCAACTGCCTGGAGAAGGTGACTGTGGGAGGGGAGGGGGGAGGGCTACAATTGGTACCAGATGCCCTCAGAAGCTAATGACCTGACAAACGCTGTGCTCATAAAACAAATTCTTTAAAAAGGAAGCAAATGGAAATATAAGCTAGTGAAAGAATTTGCAGCAGCTGCCCTGAAACCATTTCTCACTTCATAAACAGGTCTGCATTGAAAAAACAGCCCCTTTCTTCTTGTTCTCCTTTGTGGTCCCCTCCCGTGCCCACCGGTTCTTTCAGGGCTGTGGCCTGCAGGTTTCCACCGTGTCTTTGGCTCAGTGGACTTGTCCAGAGTCAACAGCACATTGCGTTCCCTTAACATCTGTGTCGGCACCTTTTTGGTTTTTGGTTGTTTTGTTTTGTTTTGGGGTTTTTTGGTGTCATTTGTGGGACTTGTAGCTGTGCATCCTTGGCTGGAGAGGTTGAGCAAACGCAAGAGTCAAAGCCTGCCTCTGCCTCCCCCGAGTGAAACACAGCACGCACAATCTGTCGGCAGCCCCATGCAAAGCAGGGAGCAGAGGGGAGGTGTTTGGGTACGCCTCCCTCCCTTCTCTCCCCAGTTGTCACCTGAAGCTGCAGCACCACTGCCCCTGCTTCCGGAGGGCTGCTGTTGGTTTTTTGCACTGGTACCACTCGGTAAAAGATGAAGCCTGACCGCCAGATAACCAGGGCATTTTGTTGTGGGCGCTGTTGTGTCAACCCTGTGTCTTGGCCCCATTCCATCCCAGGTAATTAATCTACTGGCTGCATGTCACTGATGGAGACCACAGCCCCCTGGCCAGCACTCCTCTTCACTGTGGGACTTTGTGATGCTTAATTAATCAGTGCCAAATGGCTGGTCCTTGGTGGGAAGCTGCTGCAGTGGGGAGGGGGCTGTTTATTTCTCAGGGACAGGTGACACATTGCGAGCTTTACTGAGACCTCTTGTAACTTGAGGTGGTGCACAGAAGAGGATAATTCCTCTTTTTAGCTGCATCTCACTGTGGTGACCACAGCTGAGTCTCTAGAGCTGGACAGGTGTGTGTTGAGATGATCTTGATCCCAAAGAGCCTGATGTCAACATGCATAGGCTTGAAATGCTGTGGGAAGAGCAGAGCTGCTGAAGACCATCAAAGCAGAGTGGGAAGGTGACCAGAGTGGGGTGGAGGAGACAGCTGCAGCATGTTCAGCTTCTCCCTTCCACCACAGGCTGTGTGGACTCGAAGCTCAGGCAACTCTGCTGCCAGGTCTGGGAAGGACTGTGCAGTTTGAAGAACATCTCATGGTTGGTTCCCTAGTAGCTGCAGAGGTTCCACCTCCAGCTAAACCTTTCCTTGCAGTTGGAGAATCCTCTGTGGATTCTCTGATGTCTAATACAGGGTTTGACATAGCTGTCGCCCTTCTATCAGCACAGGCTTTAAAAAGGCCTCTTTGTCTTTTTTTTCCTGACCATCTGTTGCTGCAAATCTTGTCTCATTCTGTGCTAAGGCTGACTGAAATTGAGGTGTGGATTCAAAAGTTACCAGGAAGGAGCAACACCCAATATTACTGTCTGGGCTTTGTTGCCTTTGGAAAGTGCAGATCTCTTGCTGTCCACTGTCTGTCCCCACACACTTGTGTCTGAGATACATGTGTGAGCAGAGTATGTACAGGAGGACACATGAGTGGCTGCAATCATGTGTGAGTCTAACGGTGTATTCCCTACGGCACCACAGAGCACAGTTCCAGAAGGTCTCTTGCCACAAATTCTCTGGTGTCTAGTACAATTTGAGCATGTTGGAGATGAGAAAATGTCATCTGGTAGAGACTGCCTCGCTGCTGGAGAAGCTGCAGCATTCTCAGGAAGGTGGTACAATGACTGTTGTTTATTCCTTGTGCATTCAGGAGTGCTGCTTGATAGGACCATCTGATATAAACTTTCCCACTTTGGCTATGGGAGTTGTGGCCATGCTGGATACGTCACCTGCCTGCACTCTCCACATGGTCTCCTTCCTCTTGTTCCCTTGGTCCACCTACACCGAGTACCACCAGCCCCTTTGGTGCCAGGCTGTGTGGAGGCTTTGTGCACCAGCCCCACCAGAGAGCACAGATTTTGGAAGGAGCATCGTTGGGCCGTGCCTTCTTTCATCAGCTTGGAAGGACATGGTAGTCTGTGGGAAGTTGTGGGCTGGGGTTGGGCCGAGGTCCAGCCAAGGCAGAGCAGGGAAAAAGTACCCTCCTGGCATCATCGTCAGGAGACTTCAAGCCTGGAAGAAGCTGGGACTGAGGGATAGGTGTGCATCTCTGTAGGCATCTGTGACCTGCTGAGCAGGTGCCACCCAGAGAGAGCCCCTCCTTGCTGCAGAAGCCCTGGGACCCACTTGCTGATCTTTTCCCTCTTCTCTTCCATAGCTGTGTCCATGGTGCCTGTGCAGGATTGGGAAGATGCATGCAGCCGCTGCTTGCTCATGCTGCCACCCTCAACTGCACCTCTGACAGCCTGAGGCACATGGCGTGCACCATCGCCTGCGAAAAGGGCTTTTTCCTCCGCTCCAGCAATGGGAAGAGGCTGGGCTCCAGGCAGGTGAGTGGACCTCAGGGTGGGAGTGACCTCACAGCCTTTTGGACCGAGTGCTAGTTAGGATCATCTGTCAGCAGTCCTGGTTAACAGGGGAGGTCCCGGACAACTGGAGGCTTGCCCATGTGACTCCCATCTACAAGAAGGGCCGGAAGGAGGATCTGGGGAACTACAGGCCTGTCAGCCTGACCTCAGTACCGCGGAAGATTATGGAGCGGTTCATCTTGAGTGCGCTCAACGGGCATGTGCAGGTCAACCAGGGGATCAGGCCCAGCCAGCGTAGGTTCATGAAAGGCAGGTCCTGCTTGACCAACCTGATCTCCTTCTATGACCAGGTGACCTGCTTAGTGGATGAGGGAAAGGCTGTGGATGTTATCTACCTGGACTTTAGTAAAGCCTTTGACACTGTCTCCCACAGCATTCTCCTGGAGAAGCTGGCGGCTCATGGCTTAGACAGGTGTACTCTTAGATGGGTAAAAAGCTGGTTGGGTGGCGAAGCCCAGAGAGTTGTGATGAATGAAGTTAAACCCAGTTGGCGACTGTTCACAAGCGGTGTTCCCCAGGGCTTGGTTTTGGGGCCAGCCTTGTTTAATAACTTTATCAATGATCTGGATGAGGGGATCGAGTGCACCCTCAGTAAGTTTGCAGACAACACCAAACTGGGTGGGAGTGTCGATCTGATCGAGGGTAGGAAGGCTCCGCAGAGGGATCTGGACAGGCTGGATCAATGGGCTGAGGTCAATTGTATGAGGTGTAACAAAGCCAAGTGCCGGGTCCTGCACTTTGGTCACAACAACCCCATGCAATGCTACAGGCTTGGGGAAGAGGGGCTGGAAAGCTGCCCAGCAGAGAAGGATCTGGGGGTGCTGGTTGACAGCTGGCTGAACATGAGCCAGCAGTGTGCCCAGGTGGCCAAGAAGGCCAACAGCATCCTGGCTTGTATCAGGCAGGAATAGTGTGGCCTACAGGAGTAGGAAAGTGATCATGCCCCTGTACTTGGCACTGGTGAGGCCGCACCTCAAATACTGTGTTCAGTTTTGGGTCTCTCTCTACAAGAAGGACATTGAGTTGCTGGAGCATGTCCAGAGAAGGGCAATGAAGCTGGTGAAGGGTCTGGAGCACAAGTACTGTGAGGAATGGCTGAGGGACCTGGGGTTGTTTAGTCTGGAGAAGAGGAGGCTGAGGGGAGACCTTATTGCTCTCTACAACTACCTGAGAGGAGGTTGTAGTGAGGTGGGTGTTGGTCTCTTCTCCCAAGTAACAAGCGATAGGATGAGAGCAAATGGCCTTAAGTTGCATCAGGAGAGGTTTAGATTGGATACTAGGAAAAATTTCTTTCCTGAAAGAGTGGTCAAGCATTGGAACAGGCTTCCCAGAGAGGTGGTGGAGTCACCATCCCTGGAGGTGTTCAAAAATAGTGTAGACGTGGCACTTTGGGACATGGTTTAGTAGGCATGGTGGTGGTGGGCTGATGGTTGGACTAGATGATCTTAGAGGTCTTTTCCAACCTTAATGATTCTGTGATTCTGTGAAAGGTTTAACCACCCCAAGGTGGTTGGAGTGACCCCAGGAAGCCTTGTTCCTCCAGCCCTGATCTCCTTACTGCTCTTCCAATGAACCTCAGGCCAATGGAGGCTCTGGTGCTGGACCTCCATTCCGGTGGCTGGTGGTCCTGCTCTGGAGACCTCTCTCCTTCCCTTGCCGCAGACCACAGCGCTGGCGGCAGGCCACGGCTCTGCTGGGCAAAAAGGCGCTGCAGAGGATGTCCCAAGCCAGGGTGATGCACTCCCACAGAGGGAGAGGTAGACATTTCTGTTCTCCAGATGGGCATTGCTGGGAGTGTTAGACATCCCTAGGACATTTTCTCTTTTAAAGCTGAAGTTAGTGGCTCTGGAAAAAATGAAGTCATTGCAGAGCGACTATATTTAGAGGCAGCCGACAGCGCCGAGAGCTTTTCTTCCTTTGTGTTGTGTTGCAATAATGCTGCCCATGCCAGCGAGGCAGTGCAGAGGTCACCATGAAAGAGTTTGCCCTGCTTTCCAGAGGGCTGGGGGATGCCTTGTAAAAGCTGCAAGCCGGTATGGCTCTTAGCTGTTGACAGAGGACACCTGGAACTGATGTGTCCTTGGGAGCTGAGCTGCCTCTGGTCTGGGCAATCACCTTGGCAGGGTTGTGGGGACAGTGTGTCCCGTCCTTAGGCTGTTCCTGGAGGGGGAACAGGAGTCTTTGGGGCTGAATTGGTCCCCGTGCCAGCCTGAGCGAGAGCGTGAACTTGCACAGGGTGGAGGCAGATTGAGGTGAGTCAGGCCATGTCAACAGGATGGACCTCTCAGCCCCTTGGAGAGTTGCAAGTGCTCGTGATGCCTGGCAGGCAGGTTTCCCATGCTGCAGCCATTGGTGTTTACTGAAGGAGAGGTGGGCGCTGGAAAGTGCAATGAGGCAGCTGGGGATGTGCTGCTCGGCCCCTCGTCACCGGGGAGGTTATTAACTACACCACCACATGGCTCTGTGGGCCAAAGCATGCCCAGGGACCACAAAACTTTCCCATTCTCCTCTGAAATGAAACCGCACTAAATAAATCTGCCTTGGGTGACAGTTTTCATGCATTTGGCAGTGAGATGGGAAACTTCTGGACAGAGCTTTGCCATGTGGTTGTCACAGCAGATAGCAGCTTGCAGGTGCCCTGCCCTGAGCCCCCAAGTGATGCTACTGGTTTGGTTGTGTGACCCTACACATATTGAGGCATTTTGGGAAAACACACACAGCTCTCCCCCGAGCATCCTCTCCACCTGGTTCAGCTACACCATGATCCTGCTGCACACCCAAGAGTACCAGATTCAAATGTAGCGATGTTCTTCAGAGCTACCACATCCAGGTTCAATCAAAACATGTTGGCTGGGAGGACAGGTCACATATTTGACTGTACGAGCAACGTGGTTGTACTCAGCCAGTGAGGGGACGTCAGGAACAGTTGAAAGAAAACTCTTTTGTCTGGAGCCCCTGCCTGAGGACTGCTGGGCTGGGGTTAGCTGTCTGGGAACGGAAATCATAGAACAGTTTGGGTTGGAAGGGACCTTTAAAAGATCATCTAGTCCAACCCCCTGTTATGGCTAGGGACATCTTTCACTAGACCATGTTGCTCATGGCACACTGTCATCCACCACTCTGTTTTGAAGAAGTCTGTGGTACATGTTGATCATGTTTAGTGGTGGGACCACTGGGGGTTAGGTTCTCGTGCAGTCCTCCAGCTCTTGTAAGAGAGGCTGTGTAATTAGGATTTTTAAATGACATTATATGAGCCTCTGACCCCTCTGGGGTCTGTGGGCTGAGGCATGAGAGAGTCGGTGCATTTAGGGAAAAACAATTAACAGGAGAGCTGCCTGTCCATGGCTGAAGTAAGACTTGATCTTGTAGGGGAGAAAATTGCAGCGCACAGAGCTGGGAATAACTTGCAGCTCAGCTAGTTGTAGTGTATCTTGAAGGGATTTTCCTTTTTCCCTTAATGTGCTCTGGCACTGCTCAGACAGTGTGCATGCAGCTAGTGTCTTCTGGAGGCAAGCAGTTACGGACCAAGCATTAGAAGGTCTCTTGTGCAGGTAGCTTGCGTGTTACCCCAAGGGCCATTCACTGCTTTCACACCACAAACATCACTCTGTGAACAGGTAGGGGCTTCGTGACTCAGTGCCCAGAGTGGGAAGAAAGGGTGCTTTTGGGGGAGGAAAAATGGGGTAAAGCTCTCCTTGTCCTGAAACCCTGGGTCAGCCCTTTCTGCTGTGGTGTTAAACCAGTAGGTTAAAGCTCACTCACTCACTGGGGTCTGATGGAGCCTTGCTTTCTCAGCAGCAGGAGGTGGTGATGACATGCAGCTCGGGGCGGTGGGACAGATCTGTGACTTGTGACCCTGTTGACTGCGGTGTACCTGACCAGTCCCATGTGTACTACGCTGAGTTCTCCTGCCCCAAGGGGACCACCTACCTGCAGAGATGCTCCTTCTCCTGCATCCACCCGGCCAAGCTTCAAGGTACAGTCTGGAGTGCTGAGGGATTTAACTATCCCTGTTTGGTGCCACCTTTTCATGCCTGACCCAAGCTGTTCAAACAGAGCATTTCAACTTTGAATTTCCCAGTTATCCTGGTTATTGCCAGCCAGGTGGGCTCTTTAGAGATGTCCCAAAATGGTGGGCATCCAGCCCCCTTGAGCGAGGACACCATAGTGTGGGGATAATTCCCTCTGGCTCCTATCCCCTGGCTAGCAGCCCTTATCCATCCACCTCAGGGTGTAGGGATGTCTTCTCCTGATAGCTGGTGAGGTCTGGCAGCCTCCACCATTATGGGGATGAGGGAGGCAAGAAGCGTGCAGACAGACAGAGAGGACATCAGAGAGCCAAAAGTGGCTTGGTGCCTGGTGGCTGGGGGAAAGTGTGTGGTTCAGAAGCCCTGGGGCTGTATAAAGCCATAGAGACTGATGCCCACAGCTGCAGAGCAGTCTGGGAGATGTTCAGCGCCCAGACACACAGCAGTCCCCCAGACATGCCATGGCCTGGCTTTCATTCTGCCGACTCCATCAATAGCCGCAGGAATGTTTTTAAGCCAAGTCGGAGAAAGAGAGCTACTGTTCCTGTCTACACAGGGCTGAGCTGGATGGGATTTTGGGGGTAATTGCCTTGACAGCTTCAAGCATTGGGACTTTATGTGAGTTTCCACCAGCGCCTTTGCTCTGAACAATCACATACAACAAATCATTTTAATGGGTGCCCTATTTTATGGAGACATTTATAGCTGAAACGTATGAAAATAATTTACTTTTTTTTTTTTTAAGTTAAATCTAAGGAGCAAAAACTGCAGGGAATTAAGGTCTCATTTCATGACGGGGGGTTGATGGCAGATCCCCAGTGTGAGCTGATCAAAGGGTAGCGTGCAAACGCCGACTCAACAGCCTAAATTCTGCACGAACCGATGCCCATTGCCTTGGGTGGGTCAGCCGAGGGCACGGCTTTAATCTGATCTTTCACTCACAGCCACCTCTTGTTCCCGCTGAAGTCAACAGGAGGTTTGCCATGGGCTCCCTTGGCGGGAAGGCGTCCCCTTGATGGAGCGCCCTGGGTGACTTCCAGCGGCTGACACGATGGCTGGTGGTGCTCAGCCAAGGCTGCCGAGCCGCATGGGTAAACTCGCAGAGGTCCAGCCGACTCGGCTGAGCTGTCGATGCAGGGACGTGCCTCATGCTTGTTCTCCCCGAAGGCTCACGTCCTTACGGGCAGGCTCTCAAGGCTAATAAATGCTAAGAATAGGCAAGGAAAGGATGACACGGCTGCACAGCGCTCAGAGGTGGGGGGCGACCCTTGGCAGTGCCGGTCTGCCAGGAATGCAGGCGCTGCGCAAAGGCATGGTCTTGTCCCTGGTCCAAGAGCAGTTGTAGGCAGAGCAGCAATCCCATAAAAAGAAAGCGATGCTCGAAGGGAGTGTGGAGCACTCTGGCCGCACCAGGAACCTGCTGATCCAAACCCCTCAGTAGGAAGAGCTGCTCCAGCCCAGCTTTTTTTTTTCTTGATCAACAGTTGCCAATGAACCATCCATCATCCACACCATGTGGGTGATACAGTCCTGGACACTTACTGCAGGCACCCAGAACTGTGCAGTTTCGGCCACCCGTTAGCTGGGTCTACCAAACCCCCTTTTCTCTAGAGGGATGACAGTGTGTTGGGCTGTAATACTCAGCCCAAGCCTTTAGTAATGGGTGGTTTGAATTTCCAGTCACACCAGTTAAGGCTCCCACATCTGTCCTGCTGGCACTTTCCAACTTGCAGTGCATGCTTAGCACAGGGTATGACAGCTTGTAAGGGAAGGTAAGGACAAGCTGCAAAAAACACTTGGGGAGAATGGAGATGGGCTGAGCTAAACATGACAGATAGCTGTCATATACAAAAGGCCCCAGCCCACTGAAGGCTCTCCTGAGAGATCACCAGAGAGGGGAAGTTTAAGGGAAAGTTTTGGGGAGATTTGCAGAACCAAGATCCTTTCTCCATTCCCTAGAAGTTGTCCCTTCCCCACTTCTGTCTGCATTCAAGGAATTTGGTTTCTGGACCCAGCCTGACCAACCATGCAACAGAGTCCATGGTCTTCATATTTGTTGCCTCCCTTGGCATCAGTATCCACTGTAGCAAGAGGACTTCTGCTGGTTTCTCTGAGCTTCCCTCAGCAGGACTCCATCCCCAGGTCAGCTGTAACCCCAACACACTGCTTCTCTTTTGGGGTCAGGAACAAACCAGTGGCTGACCTGCCTGGAGGATGGTCTCTGGTCACTCCCCGAAGCCTACTGCAAGCTGGAGTGTGACGTGCCTCCTGCGGTGGCCAACGCCAAGCTCCTGGTACCACGGTGCCTGCAGGGGAACCACGACGTGGGCTCGGTCTGTCACTACAAGTGCAAGCCTGGATACCATGTGGCTGAGAACACAGCAGGCAAGCCTAAGAAGTAAGTCTGTGGTGGATCTGTTATCACCATTTCCTTCCTCCTCCCAACATGAGCAAGGAGGAGAGGTGATGGCAGTCTCGAAGAGCTGATTTGATAGGTACAAGGCAGAGGAGCTTGCTCTGGTCATGCAGATTTCTTGAGATATGAGAGGCATTCCCCCGGTTTAGGTGTAAGCAGGTGGGAAGAAGACACAAGCTGTTGTTGCATGCATGTGCACATTAAATGCCTTAACCTAAAGCACACGAATTTTCCTGTACATCTCAATGTACTTGTCAGTTGTTGAAAATTAAGCATGTACAGAAGTGTTTGTGGACTCTCAGGTAATTAGATGTAATAAGATGCTGGAAGACTCCTGGAGCTGCTCTCTTTCCTACAAGTGATAAAACATAGATCAAGGCACCTGGGGTTGTAAGAATGAATGACTGCCTTTTGTCACGGTTAGCATTTTACCGACTGCATGTCTTGGTTAAATTTAATTTCAAGCGTTGGCATTTCAATTGGAGAAGATTTTTCCTAATGCTTTGGGGAAAAATTCCTGGTGATTCACTAGCACTGTGCTCAGCCAATATTGTGACACTGGGGGGCAAAGCAGCATTTTGTCTGCGATGCCTCCAGCTGAAGTCCCTGTTGGGTACGGTCACTAAAGATTCCCTGGCACTGGCCGGGTCCTCCCCAGAGTCTTGATGCCAGCCCAAATCAGGTAATTATGTGCTAATTGTTTAATGCCCCCTTCCAGTTTTAATTGGATGCAGACTTCATCTCTACTTTGCTCTGGGGTAGGGTTGTTGTACACTGGGAAGCAGTTGCCAAATTTCTTGCCTCGTAATGAAGGAAGTGGTTTCTGTAAACAGCTTTTTGCAGTGTTAGGAGCATTTCTTGGGCCAAGGGGAGCTAAGCAAATTATGATTATGGCTACAGTCACATGGACCACTTTGCAAGCTGCGGAGCAGCTTGCGTGCCTGTGGCATTTCAGACACTGGACGTGCAATCAGATCAACACAGCTTGCAAAGTTAGGCCATCTCAGTCATGCTGCAGCAACTGCTGGTAAGAAGGATGCCCTCTGGGAGTTCCCGAGGCTCCTCTGATTTGTGTGTAACTTCCCTATGGGTCTGAATAGCCTGTGAGACAAGTCAAGGAAAATCATGCAAAGTGGTTTACATTTTCATAGCAATGCATGTTGACATAGCATTTTCCCATTTGCTATTATCATTACTACTAATTCATCTAACATCTTTAATGGTAGAGTATGATCCTGTTACAGTAAGCAAAAAAACATTAACAGAAGCAGAAACTTCATTATTTTCTTCTCATGCAGATTAACTGCTATGTGAGTGGACTGATTCAAAGCAAAAGCCTTTCCTTGGAAGTGTAAATGCTGGTGTACCCTCTTATCTGGAGCTCTGCGTGTATACTCAGCATGAGTACAAACCCCTTGGCACATGTAGTGAGTAGCAGCTACTAGCCAGTAAGCGGGCCAGTCAATTGCTGGATTGCTGGAAATCCTTCTGTTGTTTCAGCCCTGGCAGGCAGAGGATGGGAGCTGCCAGAGTGAGAGGTTGCTTTCTTTGTTCAGGCCAGTTTTGGAGAAAGCGAGTTGTTGAAGAAGGTGATGGAGAGCTCTGGAAGGGGCCAGGACTAGTGGGGTGCAGGTTGCTGATGTGCTGGTGAGGGAGCAGGGTCTCAGCTGATGGCTCAGACATCAGGTTTTGGGGTCTTCTGAAGCCTTGCTGGGTTCTTTCAGGGTTCAGCAAACTGAGTTCTTGATCTATTGTCTCCCTGTTGTCCATCAACCCAGCAAGCACCAGCCTTGCTAAAGGATTACAGGTGTTGATGGGCATAAGAAAGCAAGACTCTTCATGTATACTAGATATTGGACAAGAGCCAGGCATGATCCACAGCTGACACTGACGACTCCCTATGCCAGCTAACTAGCCCAACCTTGGAAATATAGTCGGGCTCCCTTCGAATTATTCTTCTAGCTCTAGCAATCATGCCTTTTTAGAGGGGAACGATGGAAGGAGTTTAACCCCCCAGTTGGCCTTGCCAACAGCTATGGGGCTCAGACTGTTGTCCAGGGAAGGTGTAGAGGCATCTTTTGGGTGTCTGTGCGTTCCCAAGGGATCAGCCCACACTGCTACTGTGTGAAAGACATGCTCATCTTCTCACAGCACTGTTATAAGAAGCTCGGTCATTTCCTTTAAGGGCTGCTTGTAGGCACCTTCCTTCAAGGATGGCTCTGGATCCCCCATGGACAGGGACAGTTAAGCTGTAATGTGAATCCAACCCAGCCAGGGCTCAGCATCACCTCCTGACTAGCTGCTTTTTTGATCAGCCTTCTGCAGTGCATTCCTCTCTCATGCACCTCATAAAACACCATGGCTGCTACAGCTGGACTGGGGACCCAACCCCTGGGGCTTTGCTCCTCGTGTGGTACAGCTACGGTGCCCACCTTATGCAGGTCTGAGTCATGGCTGGGATCCAGCTGTCTCCATCCAAGACAAGATGCTCTTGGACACAGATGCTCATATTATTCCCTCACTTCTGTTTCCTTAATTGAATTTTACTGCAGGGGCAGTAAGGTTACTTAGAAGGCTCCTGCAATCTTAGTTGAAATTCATTGCCCATAGCCTAAGTGGAGGAGAAAGGGGATAAAGAAATCTGTTGTCTCGGAGAAGATGCTTTTATCTATTAACCTGAGTGAGAAAAGGTCCTCCAGAAATCACTGCTTGTCAATGAGGGATCCTCAATAAAATGTTGACTGTGTCATCAAGATGCTGCCAGAGATTTGCTGCCTTTCTGCTGGCAGGATCATCTGACTGACATGAAGGGTAAATCTTCTTTGACTCTTCCTAAAGGAAATCTGTTTTCAGCCTGGAGAGCCCACATAACAGCCTGGTTTCCAGCTGCCAAGCTTTTTCACATCTAACCCCAAAATAACTGTAACAAGAGGAACTTAACATGTGCATTTGTGCTTTGTGATGAGAGATCTCTGGTTTTTGGGCAGCATCCGTCCAATGGCAGCACCAATCCACCCACCTGGATCGCACAGAGCAATGAACTGCCAAGGAGCAATGTCTGGCATCATCCAGGGCTGCAGCATTGAAAAGAGCCAGCCTGAAAGTCAGAGGTCAGATACTCTGGGGAAAATGGGCATCACCCCTGCAGTGGTCCCTGCTGTTGCTTCCATCACAAAGCGCCATCTGAAACAGCTCTCCAAAGGAATACCTAGGACATCCTTTAGAGGAGTACTCTAATGCTGGGAGGATGCTCTCAGTTAGGGGACCAAAAAGGTCAGACCCTGCAAAATGGTTGTTTCACTTGCCCAGTGTGGGACAATTCCTTGGAGAGAAGAGATTTTGGGATCTCAAAACCACTTTTGTGAAGGGTTGAGCCCCTTCTGCTAGCTTCAGGGAATGAAGCAAAGAACTGGGCACCCAGGTCTTTTCAGGCAGCTTTGAAAGTCTCAGCCTGCATTTTGACTAGAGATCAAGGGAGCCACAAGACAGCCCAGCTCCATGATGAGCTTCCATGGAGATGTTGGCCCTTCTGCCTCCTCTCCCTGTTCAAAGACTATGGAGACCATGAAAGAGGGAGAGGAGGCAGGAGAAAGTGGAGGAGAAAATGGACTGGAAGGAGATAGCAGACCAGGGGCTGGAAACATATCAGATTGCAGCAGGCAAAGCAGGACAGCCTAACCCTGGGAGCACCAGAGTTTAGCAGGGCACCAGGCCACTGTACGTTTGCAGTGGGTGCAAAGGTGTGGGGTGCTTGCGGCTTCTGCCCACATCTGGCCCCTTCCAGATAAAAGGCGAACACCTGCACAACGGAGGGAGCCAAGCAGCCAGGTAAAGAAAACACAGGCTGTCAACTGGACTCCTGTGTCGCTTCCACCTCTAAGGTCTCCGATGAAGATTTACAGCCCAGGTTGCCCAGGCTGTTTGGAGCACAGCAGTGGAGATCCTACAAAGCTGATGTTGCTTTCTTTCAATTCACTGGCAAATCTTCCTGCTTCCCCCCTATTCTTTTTGAAGCTGACAGTCTCCTGCCATGGGAGATGAGGCTTTAGGCTCATTTATCACCGTTCCTGTACAGCAGACCCAGTTCCCCCAAGCTGGCTGCCCCAGTACACAGATGGATCCTGGCCAGGCTCCTGCGTGCTCAGCTCCCAGAGCTGGGCAAGCACTCATGCCTTCATGTCAGACACAGCCCTTGCTGGCCTCAGATGCCTCCCCTGCCTCCTCTACCCATTAGGCATCTGCTTGCCCGGCTGGAGGGGGAAGCTTTGACTCCGATTTTCCTGGCTTCCTTGTTAATCCTCGAGAAATGCTGCTAACCCAAATCAGAAGTTGGGGGGTCTGGAAATTTCAAGCTGCTACGAGGTTGTGGTTTTTTTATATAGTTTGGGGGTTTTTTTTGTTTGTTTTTTTTCTAAAAGCCTCTCCCTTCCCTTCTCTGTGCCTTAATATAAACTGCTCACTTCATATGTGTGGCAGTGGTCCACACGCTACCTTCTACCCTGGGGTCAGCCCAGGCTATCCCTGTTTGAAGTTCCCCAGCATGAATGCTGGCGGTGGGATGAGCCTCCAGAGCAAGGTGGTTTCTCCCTCCAGGTCTAGGAGGGGGCAGGTCTGGGGAGAGGTGGGAGAGGCCATGCACAGCACCAGCCACTGCTGGGGTCACTCCAGCACCACATCAAGTCGAGGAGCCCTGTGAAGACGATGGGGCTCTGAATCACAGCGTGCACCTGTGCAAACTGCAGCTCCCGCGGCGTGTCCTCCCTGCGCTCGGCCCCTCTCCCCAGGTCTTCCCACGGCTCCTGGGCAAAGGGCCTCTGCCATGATTCAGAGGAGCTACAGGGAGGTGCAGCGGCTGCATTGGTTATACCCTGGTGGCCAGTGTTTGTAAAGGAGTTTGCTCAGTGCCTGAGGCATCGCTGTTACAGTGAGGCTTTGCACCACCAGTTTGCTCCTATTGCTGTAATGCCATCGGCTTAACCCCCAGCAATTTACCCCTTGCAAGTTGTACAGCTGGATCACATCCTGCGTGCCATGTGATTCAAGAAGGGGAAAATGCTGCCTGAGGACCTGGACATCCAACACATATCAGTACCTCTTGGCACGTGCCTTTGCTCACCTTTAAAGGTGGGCAAAGCAAAGCGTTCAAACAGGTATGGGAGGAGGCAAGGTCTGATGGGGACATCTTCAAAAGGCAGTGACTGTCATCCCAGTGGAAAGGGCGAGCAACTAAGAAAGTTAAATAAGGGGTGGGCTGAAACCACAGATGCCCACAATGGGTTCCAGAGTTGCTCCTCCTCACCACCCTTCCAAAATAGTATGTAGTTGCAGTTCCCTTCAGTCAATTCAAGGCTACTTCTCTCGGGGTGACTTTGCAGCACCACTTGGTGCTCAGGTGCTCACACCGTGGCCACCCACGCTCCTGGTGTTGTCTGGTGGGAACATTTGTGCAGAGCTCTGTGCCGGGGGACATGCTACATCCCATCCCCTTCCCTGCCTGCCTCCACGTTACCTGCTAGAGCCTAAATTCACCACAGCAGGAACCCACTGTCCCCCTTATATAGTTTTTAGGAAAAACAGATCCCTGATTTCTGAAGGGAGAAGGGGAATCTCTAAGAGCTGCAAATATTTAAAAAGATGAGAATGTTTCAAAAAGCTCTCAACTTTCCCATTCAGGAGTTCCCAGCAGAAATGTGATGGGGATGGCCACCAGCTCCTGCCCCAGGTCTGGCAGTGGGGTGCAGATGGGTCCCCTCACTGCCCCGGGCTGCGTGACCTTGCATCGTGTGTTGGGGGGCAGCCGGGTGGTCCCGTGCAATGTCTGCTGCCACTCGGAACTAAGAGGCAGTTTAGTGCCTCCCCCCAGGGGTTTCTCTAACCCAGTTAAACCCCTCTGTGTACCTGTGGCATGCTATAAACTCCATAATGCAGCATCTGGAGCCCTGCCTGCTGGCACCAGTGGTGGGAGAGGGCAGGGGCAAGCAGCTGGAACAGGCTGTCTAGTAAAGAAGGACAGGAGGGTGCGGAAAGAAGTCTTATTAAGGATGGAGCAATCAGCACTGGCTCAGGTAAAGCCCATCAGCGCTGTCAAACCTGTGTGTCAAAGTCTGGGGTTGTGGTGATGCGCCCTCTTCTGTGAGAGGGGTCCCCAGCCAGCCCGATGCCTTGTGGGGTTTTAATGCCTCTACGTAAAAGATGCGGTGTCTCTATCTCTGCCAAGGACAGGAGACTGAAAAGCTGCTGGGCTCCTCTCCTGGACTTTTTCTTCCTTTCTTTTTCATCCTTTTTTTGGCAAGTGGTTTGCGCCTGGGCTGTTTTAGCAGCACAAGATGGTATTGGTCTGCTGCAGTACGACAGCCCCTCGGTGAGAGCGGGATTGACAGATCTGGCTGGAGTACAAAGAGGAGCCTCAGGAGCAGCTGGGCACAGGCCAGCAGGATTTACTGGTGGAGGCTCACTCTATCCAGCAAAGTATGTAGCTACTGGCGATGGGACAAAGCAGCCCAGGACCCACAGGGGTTGCAGGGCAGAGAGGAATGGCTTAGGGGCATCACAAGAGGTGGGGAGCAATGGGGTGGTGAGTGCAAGGAAAAAGCATCCAGTGCTCCTAAATCAGTGTAATCCCCCCAGTGAGGGGAAGAAAAGGTCCTGGTTGAGCATGGGCTGTGCCTTCAGGAGGACCTGCCCATGGTGAGGGGTGGGATGGCATGGGAAAGCCCCACGCGGGTGGCTTCGTTGTGCTTCAGGAGAGGTGTCTCTAGGTTGCTCCTGCCTCTGTGGGATGCTTGGTACAGCTGAGGGGGCGTTTGTTTGGGGTACTGCAGCCCAGTCTGGCATCTGTGTTTCCTCAGGAAGTTCCTGAAGGTCCAGTGCCTGGAGAGCGGGCAGTGGGAAGAGGGGCACTGCGTCCCTGTGATGTGCGAGCCACCTCCTCCTGTCTTCGAGGGCATGTACGACTGCACCCAGGGCTTTGAGCTGGACAGCCAGTGCATCCTCAACTGCGAGCCACAGGGACAACAGGTGAGCGACTTGGTGGGGAGGCAGAGATCAGCCAACTGTTGTGCTTCAGAGCACCTGAAAACAGCAGGGCTCCCTGTGCCCCACTGTGCAGAGGGGCCTTGCGGCAGCTTGGCCATCCCCAGGACCGAATGCCCTTGTACCACCAAATAGCAGTTGCCCTGCAAACCCAAGGCTTTTCTTGCTGGATACCAGCCATGACACAGGGTGTACCACTGCCTGTGGATGCTCTCCTGCTCCCTGGTGACCGTTCCAAAAAATAGTGGTCCTAAGCAAGCCTGTTTGTCTTGAGTGAAAAGGGTCGGAAAGCAAAAGTAGAGGGCTTCCAAAGGGTTTTGGGAGCTGCTGCGGATGCATTCACCTGGGATTATGGGGAACCTTGCTGCAGCAGGCTTGCTAACCCAGGGCTTGCCTGGGATGCTGCCTGCCAGGCTTTTCCACCCAGGTTTCGCATCCAACCTGATGGAAGGGTCTTGCCACAAGAAGTGCGGTCAATTCCCTCTGATGGGATCCAGCAGCAGCTGGAAAATACTTTGCTTCCTGGTCAGTAGTACAAAGCACACACAGGCTGACCAGATGGCTGCAACCCAGCTGCCCTGGAGAACTTCCCTCTGGACTTCACTGGCAGGAGGGGGGGTCCTTGCGTTTTGCTTCTCCTGGAGCTGGGCAGTGGCCAGGCAGGGTGAGCCCTGCTGCTGCCAGTAGTAATGCTGGCTGCTCTCCCTCTGCTTTGCAGGTTCCCATCATCTGCACCAAGGAGGGCTTATGGACAGAGGAGTTCAAACTGTGCGAGAGCTTACGGGGCACCTGCCCGCCGCCCCCGGAACTGAATTTCGTGGAGTACAAGTGTGAGCAGGGGCATGGCATAGGTGAGGGCAGATGAAAGCTAAACAGAAAACCAAACCTTATGTTGACTCAGTCCTCCCAGAGAGCTGAAGGTCACGATGACTCCTCTTCTTGTACCAGTGCCCACTAAATCTATGAAAAAAGTCCTGTTTTCTCATCTGTCTTCTTTCTAAACACAGAGCCAGGAGTGGCTTTAGCCTTGTGCACTCCCTGGTTGTACTCATGGGCAAGACTCAAAGCTAAAGCTGGCTCCAGTGTAAGCGTCTCCCTTTTCAGAAGGAGCAGGGACTCATCTCTAGGGCAAACCCAGCCCTTTGCAGTAGTTTTCCTAATCTCTAGCCCTCCATCCGCCCGAGGTCTCTCCACTTGTTACTACTGCTGACGTTTGCAGGGTTAATGTGGCAGGTCCTAGATAAAAGCCGAAGTGACAGTTGTGTGTAACAGGGCACTTTCACCAGATGAGGGACCACATCATCCATTTCTTTCTCCAGGACTTGGTCGCTTTGTGCTTTCAGGAAAAGCTGCAACGCTCAGTCACAGTCATTGCATCTCGTCTGGCATCCCGCTGGACAGGACGCTTGAGCAAAGCCCATATCACTCTGAAACAAACACACCAGTTATCCAGGTCTGATCAAAACAGGTTAAGGCAAGTCTAAAGGCAGGGCCTGCTAAGGTTAAGCTTTGGACAGACCTGATGTGAGGCTGGGGTTAGGCTGGGATGCACTTGGTTTTCCAAGGTGGTTTTTGCAGCTTTTTTTCTTCCTGCATCATAGGAAGGTAGTGGGAATTCAGCATGGTAGAAAAACTATGAAAGATGCTTCCTAACATGTCAATAAATATCCCACAGTATTCAGGCCAGACTTATTTTCATGCTGGATCCCATGTCCTGCCATCAGGGCTTGCACCTCTCTCTTAGGGTGTGTTCAATTTTCCTCTCATCTGGGAGAAGGGAATTGGCCACAACTCCTGTAGGCTCTTGCATAGTTCAGGATATGGGGAAGAAATTGTCATCCCAGGTTGGGAGGAAAAGGGTCTCCTCTATGTCTGCCTCTACCCTTAGTGAGGAGCCTACACATTTGGGTCTGGTGCCCTCCTGTAAAACATCATTGCCTAGTTCCTGATGGAGTCCTCAAGGCTCTCTCTCCTCCCGCAGGTGCTGTGTGCACACCTTCCTGTATTATACCTCCCAGTGACCCCGTCATATTGCCTGAAAACGTAACTGCTGAGACTATGGATCACCGTCTGCAGCCCACCAGAGTCCAGGTAAATGGGGAGGTGGATTCCTCTAGCAGGGGGTTTGCTGGCAGCATAGAGGGGAGCCCCCCCTCCTCTATATCTGGTGGTTTTTAACTAAAATCTCTCTGCCTTGGGTGAAGAAGGGTAAGACTTGGAAAGACAAGCAGCATAAGTGAGCTTGGGGCTGGCTGGCCCTATCCAAGAAGCTGCCCAGGCTCCGTGCTCTGGAGGTACCTGCTGCTCCCCATAACCAGGTTCCAGTGCCAAGTTCCTCCTCCCTCCCACCACTTCTTCCTCCTCTTCCCTCTCCTGTGGATGCTACTGCACAGCCTCCTGCTCTTCTGTACCAACATTCAGCATAAGTTATCAGCTCCTAAGCCAGCTTTCAAGGACTTGCAGGATACCACAATGAATGAAGTTAAATGCAGGAATCCCACTGATTTTTCAGGACATGCTGCATGCCTAAACCTGCTAAGCTGCTGTTATTGTCAGCCAGTGTGCTGGGAGAGCAAAAGCTGCCCCTGGCACGGTGTGAGTCTGGGTCCCCGATTACCTGGCAGCAGAGATGCAACCCCAGGCAGGCATCTCCCTGCCAGGGAGGAGGCAAGGCACTGTCAGCTGAAAGGTGTCTCCGGCTGCCAGGACCCACTGGCTGGCCGGTTGCCTCTGCTGCTGGAACGGGGGAGCCTTTCCCTCCCCATCTCTTACTCATTTTGTAGGCAAAACAGCTCAAATAACTCAAATAGTTTGGATCCTCATGGCACGACTTTCCCAAAACGCAGCTCTGCTGGGGTAATATTTCTTAAAATAAAAACGAGATGCATAAGGAAGGAGGTGGAACAAAGAAAAGCAAACAATCTTCCCAGGAGCCAGTGCTCCCATCCAAACGCTTTCCCCTCCTCCTGGGAACCCGCAGGAGGCCCAGCATCGTGCCTGTGGATACTACTGCACGTCGCCTTGAATCAGACCCACGACGGATCGCTGCCGGGGGGTGAGGATGCCCGGGGCGTGTGGGATGGTTAAGCACGAGCCTTGGAAGCAGTCCTCACCTTTGAGGGATTGGATGGCTTGGCCCATCAAGCCAGTGGCGTTCGGCTTCCTTTTTGCCACCACTGCGGGCTCTCGTGCAAGGGAGGTATTTTGCAGAGGGAAGGAGGAGGAGAAGGAAGGAGGGGAGGCGTTATTTTAAGAAGTGGTGCTCCCCCTTGCCAGGAGCTCTCTCCCTGGACTGTCTTGTTTTCCTCTCTGCCCTGGCTCCTGCCTCTGCTCCCCGCTTTGCTGCTCCAAGCCTCCAACAGTTTGCCATTCCCAGGAGCTGCCGTGCTCCCCAAGTGATGGAGAGGATGGGGTAAACCACACAGGGAGCTGCAGAGGCCACTCAGGGAGGACACGGTCCTGTTTTGCTTTCAGCTCTGATTCATTGCATCCTGCAGCCGAACAGGTTTGTCCCTCTGGCCTTATTTCCCAGCCTGGAATATGAGTATACTAATATGAGTGTGCTAAAATGCCATTCAAGTTGCACAACAACCACATATGAAACACCGCAGTAGGTTTAGGATGCAAGCATCCTCCAGGCTGAGCAGGAATCATCTAGCTCAGCCAGCATCCCCAGCTTCTGCCCCATCTGATGGCAGCTCCACTGGGTCTGCCTTCCCTGCACTGGCTAGGATGGCCAGGACCTCATCCTGCCCCGGCCCTATCATGGTCTCGACTGAACATGCAGCAGGAAGACCTGCAGCAGGTCTCTGTGGGCAGAGCTGCCCCGTCTCCAGCTGCTGTGCCAGCCGGGAATGCTGGAGCTGGTCTGCCTGCTGCTGCACGTTTCAAATGGGAGTCTAGGAGAAAACATATGTGCCCCTCTGCGCAACTCCTGTGCCGTGTAGGGCATCCTAGGACACTTTCACAGGCCAGCTGTCGTTTTATGGAGCCTCAAATTTCAAAGTCTGCCTGAGCTTTACAAGGAGGAAATTGCATGTGCGGTGGGGCTTTTCTTCCCCCTGTATAATCATGAATGCTCCCACCCCAAGCCCTCGCTGAATGAGCAGGACAATGCGTTCCAGCACAATGAAACTGAGCCCTTCACATCTTGCTCTTGTGTCCAGCTGGCTGCAACAGGTTAAGTTCGTGCCTTGTAAATACCAGCAATAACCTCAGCCCCATGAGTGAACGTGAGTCTGGTGTATCTGCTTCAGGCCAGGTCCAGGGAGGTGAGTCCTCCTGGGACCTGGTTCTCGGAGCCTGAACAGGGGTCAATGAGCAAATTGATGCAGGCACTGAGTGACGACCAGCTGAGCTCCCTATCCTGTATGAGCGAGAAGCTGGTGAATCCAGCATCACGCAGAGAGGTGATGGCAGACCTAGCCTGTCATGGCCCTGGGTGCCTTCCTCCCAGCAGCAGCTTGTGGCCAAGTCAGCCACCATGAGGTAGCACTGCCAGCTAAACCTGCTTCTTCTGGTGGTCCCTGCCATCTCCCTTTGTCCTCTCTCAGTTGTGTATCTATATCCATCTACATAGACATGTGTGTGTGTCTGTCTAGCTTCTGCCTTGAACAATGTACCCTGGTTTGTGGGTGCAGCAGGTGCCAGCTGCCTTGAGTTTGATGGGCTTCAAAGGGTTCCCCCTGGGCAGAGGTGCAGGGAGGGTCCTGGGGGTGCCTCTGCTGTTCTGCACTGTGGTGAGCAATGCAGTGTTGTGGGAGACCCTCTACCTCCAGAGAGTGTTGGTGGCTGTTGCCCTCCCTCTGCTGCCTCGCCTAACAGCTCTCTTCTCCTTCTCTCCTCAGCATATTGTGTGCACAGGCAGGCTGTGGTGGTATCCAGACCCCGCCGTCATTCACTGCATCCAGTCGTGCGAGGTAAGCCCCCCTGCCCCCAGCACAAGCCTCCTGCTCCTTGCAGGAGAGCTCCTGGCAATGAAGACTCGCTCCAGCACAAAGCCAGGTAGCTTTGACTTCATGGTTGCTCTGAGCTGGGCCGGGGCTCGCTGGCTGAGCAGAGACCAGGGCAAGCATCCTTGTGTATGGTCCCCCACAGCGAGGGCTATGTTGGGGAATGAGAGCTGCAGAATAACCCATTTCCTTCCTTGCCTGCTTCTTCTTGGCCAGCCTGGGAAGAATGTTCTAGCAAAAGGATTTCACTGGCAAGGGGTATCCCCAAAAAGCCCATGCTGACTCCAAGCCTGAATATTTCCTTAACCAGAACCACAGTTCTAGAGTAACACGGATCCAGAAAAGCCCTGTGTGACTCACACATCCAACCAAAACAACTAGGATTTCCAGCCTCGTACATGCAAAACAAACCACTCCTGAAGAATCTGCAGACAAAGAATTCCTTGCAGAAATTGGTTAGCTGCTCATTTCGTTTTGAATAATGACCAGGCAGGAGAAAATCATAGGCAGCCTGGAGTCAGTTTGCAAAGGAAATTAAAAATAGGCAGTCTTTGTCAAGCACTAGCTGTTACTATGATTGAGGATAAAAGTAAAAAGCGGGGTGGGGGGGACGTATTTTGGAACGTTGTATGCTGAAAATTTGGGTTTTCTACCAAAAAGGAAAATGTAAATGAAGTTTGCACACCAAAAATAGCTTTGGGTTTTGCTGATTATTTTTTTATGTGCTCATTTCAATGCAAACGATCGCTTTTGCTCACTGATTCTGCATAGCTCAGCTCTTCGTTGGCTGAAGTGTGGGAGAAAGGGCAATGTTGCAGGGGGCGCTTCCCTAGGAAGGAAATGTTATGGTCAACAGAAGGTGCAGCAGCCAGACTCGGTGGCTGTGTTGCACATCTCTACTGTAAGGCAGGGGCTGCAAGCGTAAGGGGAATGAGGTGCTGTGCGCTAGAGAGGTGTTTGATGGTTGAGTACCGGAGCTTAGCGATGGATCCTCCAGTGTTTTGGGAGCTCCAGGTCTTTCTAAACCACATCTTTTAGCTCAGGTCTGGGGCAGTGTATTTAAAGTAGGGTGTGCTTATGTGGAAGAGCAGTCCAGATGGTTGTGGTGATCCCATCTGTGGTTCTCCTGCTAGCAAGGGAGAAGGACCCCTTGTGCTCTCTGGGAGTTGGTCCTTCCAAAAAAGAAACCAATGGGGTGTGAGGTGCTCCTTCTTCCCTTTCTGTGCAGCTCAGGTGAGAAAAAGCTGACACAGGTGTGAGCATGTTCCCTTAGGCTCAGGTACATCAGACCAATCCCAGCCTTTCTTCCTCTCTGGTTCCTGCACCTCACCTTGGGTCTGTGTCTTCAGCAAGAGGTCCCGTAGGGGATGATGAAAAATGCCAGCTTATTTGTGTGTGTGTGAGAAAGAGATATAGGGATCAACTACCTGAAGTCCCAGCATCTCACAATGACAGTCACTGTCTTCTCATTGGCCACCCAAACATGCTCACGGCCAACATGACCTCTTTCTGTTCCTGGATGCTTGTCATCCCCTTTTATTGTTAGAAAGCAATCCTAGACAGCAGTCTTATCATACAGGAGGTTAAGCAAGCAAAGATCTTCCAGTGTCCTACCAGAAGATGGAGAGTCCATGCTCATCACCCTTGTAGACTTTTTAATGCCTTTTCTGCTCTCAGTTAATCTTTCATCAGGAATGACCAAGCAGTACATACTCTTCCAGCTGAGGTCTCACCAAAGCCCTGCACAAAGCTTCGTTGTGCTGGAAATGTCTCTTTTGATAGGACCCAGGACTAGATCTGTTATTTCTGCAGTTGCATCTGTCTGGCAGCTCAGAGATATCCTGAGGTCAGCAAGTACACCCAGATCTTTCTCTACCTCCTTTGTTTCCAACTGATGAGCTCCAAGCTAACAGCAGATGTTTTACCATCAGTACAAGAGCTTGCCCTTCAATTTTATACAAGTGAATGTCATCCTGTTTCTCTCTCCAGTCCTTCAGGTCATCTAACTATTTGTCAGATATCCTGATCCTCCTCTGTGGAACAATGCCTTCTTCCTCGTTAGCAATTTCATCAGCACAGGCCTATTTTTAAGGTCATAGTCACTCACTGTAATACTAATGAAGATTCATCCTCAGATAGTTTCTTTCACCCTGATGCTCTCCTTTTTGATACAGCTCATAGCTGCCTCCTCCCTGTTCTCCTCCTCCTCACTTCTCACATATGTGTCTTTGACTATTCTTTTCTTTGGGTTTTCTTCCACGATGCTGCAGGTTGTTAAGGTTGGACTGATAAGCCAAGTCTTCCTTTTTTCACATGTATTTTATAGTAGTCATTGTCTTGCCATAAAGAATAACTCTTACCAAAAGTGTCTCATTCAAAGTATTGCTCTGGGAGCTGCTGCTCGGCACTGGGAAGAAGGGAAGTGTTACCAGTCCCCTTGTTTGACCCCAGAAAATGCCCTGAATGTTGTTTCCACCTCATCTGTGCTGGCTTCCACCCTCATTCCTATTCCTTTCCTGCCTCAATCCTTGTGACGAAAAGCACTGCAGTTCTCTGAGGCCATTTCACTTGGGACCCAATCTCTTGCTGGATGTGGAGACATCAGACAATGAGAGTCGGGTAGAGATGGAGTATAACCTGTAATCTGTCCTTGCTGTGTGATGTCCCCCCACCATATCTCCTTTTCTTGTTCTCCCCTTCATTTACCTGCACAAGAAATGTTCTGCCCCTGCAGAACATAGCCCCTGCTGGGTCTGATGTAGTTCAGCTTGACTTGCCATGTCTGTGGGACCTCTTAGGCCCAGGTTCCTTCTCGGTAATCCCTCCTTTAGGAGCTCAGCCTCTGCTCTCCACTGGGCAGTGAAATGCTGTTCCAGTGGACTGTCCAGGTCACCTCAGGTCTGAGTCACCTCTCAAAGATGCCGTTGTCTCTCCATTGACTGCCGAGCGCATGTTGGATGAGGAAACTTTCTCATCTGGACGCCTCAGTGAGGGGAACAACCCTACATAAGAGAAATCCAGGCCACCTGGCTGCTCGTACTGTCTCTCCCTGGTAGAGTCACTTCGGGCTGGGGCATGGCAGCACTAGCCAAGCCTCAACCTCCCCAGCCTCAGCTGGAGCCCTGCCTCGCATTGGAAAGTTCAGGTCACAGCGCAATGGCATTAGAGGGATTCTCGCTCATCTTTATCGTACGCTGGCAGCGGATCAGCCTGCCTCCTCATCCCTCTCACTCCTCTCCCACCTCCCTTCTCTTTCCATTAATCTGGTCGTCCATCTGCCTCCCGGTCTCTTGCTGTGCCTTGCCAAGTTCCCCATCCCCGGAGTGTGGAGGCACGTAGTTCAGCGGGTGAGGGAGGGAGGGAGGGATGCAAACCCTTCCAGGAGCCCATCAGGAATACGAGTTAGTGCTGAGTGCACTTTGCCTCTCGAGGGCCAGCGGAACATCTTATCCCCTGCCATCAGTAGAAAAACAGATGGCAGCACTGGGCGGGGGGGGAGGGGAGAGAGGAGGGGGCTTGGGGCTGGGTGGAGAGGGGAGTGGAGGAGGAGAGAAAGCCCTCCTCCCTGCTGTGGTTTGGGAGGAGGCAGTTGTGGTCCTGGTGGTGTGCTCAGCTGCTGGGAGGGAGGTGTTTGCAGCATCTGGGGCAGGTTCTTCCAAGCCACCCCGAGGTGACCAGCTCTCAGCTATCCTCCTCCTGTGCCCAAGAGCAAGTGAGGCAGTTGACTTCAGAGGAGGAGACAGCATGTACAGTGATCCAGGCTGCTCCCTTGAACTATTCCTGCTATGGTCCAAAACAGTCCATGCATGAGTGTGTCCTGGTTTCAGCTGAGTTAGAGTTACTTTTCTTCCTAGTAGCTAGCATAGTGCTGTGTTTTGGATTTAGCATGAGAAGAATGCTGATAACACACTGATGTTTTAGTTGTTGCTAAGTAATGCTTAGACTAGTCAAGGACTTTCTTTTTCAGCTTCCCATGCTCTGCCAGCTGCACAAGAAGCTGGGAGGGGGCACAGCCCAAGATAGTTGATCCAAATCGACCAAAGGGCTATTCCATACCATATGACGTCATGCTCAGTATATAAACCGAGGGGAGTTAGCCGGGGGGCAGCGATCGCTGCTCGGGGACTGGCTGGGTGTCGGTCGGCGGGTGGTGAGCGGTTGCATCACTTGTTTTCTTTTCCCTGGGTTTTGTTTGTCTCTCTCGTTCTCCTTTTCATTACAATTATTATTATTATCATCATTATTATTATTACTATTATTATTATTTTATTTCAATTATTAAACTGTTCTTATCTCAACCCGTGGGTTTTCTTACTCTTGCCCTTCCGATTCTCTCCCCCATCCCACCGGGGAGGGGGAGGGTGAGCGAGCGGCTGCGTGGTGCTTAGTTGCCGAGTGGGGCTAAACCACGACAAGTGTGGCCAACACTGGCTGCTATAGAGCATCTCCTAGTCCATGCAACTCACCAGCTCTGCACCCTTATACCTCCCAGCGTTGTGCAACATGCTGACCTTGCCCCCACCTCCAGCTCAGTTTCATCATTGCATGCAGTTAGCAAAGGGTTAATTGCAAGGGATTTAAGGCAGCATGCTTTGGACAGACCACCAGCAGGCAGAGCTTCATACTGGTATGTTAGGAGCTGGACAAGAGCTACTACAGCTGTGGTCTGCCTCGTAGGGTAGCAATTCCTTCTTGATGTGACTTGGTGCCTTCTCTGGTTGAGGCTGGCTTTGCTGTGCTTTGCTCTGAGCAGCCCTGCCTGCATGCTGGGGGACCAGGCAGAGACTTTGTCTTGAGGTCTCTGCTTGAGGTCTCACGTCCTGGATGAAGATGGACAATACCAGAAAGCTGTCGTGAGCATGAGCTGCTGGGAATTTCTTGGGTCTTCCCCACATGAGGACAAGGTCTCACTGCCCTTGCACATGCTGCTGGTCATGTTATCATGATCGTAAAACACTAATCTGTTCCCTGTTTTGTGGTTTTCCTGAGGTATTACAATGGAAATGATGAGATAGGGATTGAAGTGTGTTTGTGGTTGCAAATTGTTCTCCAGTCTCTTGATCCAACAGGTAGTCAAGGACCCCAAGGATTCTTGGCTCTTCCCACCAGCATGCACAAAACCCTCGCTCTGCACGTCTGTGGCTTGAGTCCAGCATTTGTCAGCCAGAATTAACCCCTTTGAAGGCATGTGCAATAGGGATGGTGGGAAGCCTCATCTAAAATTAGGGTCCCGCTGTGCTTTAATACGACGGGAGGCAGGGTACGATTTGCTCCCTGGGCAAAGCTCTGCAGCCGGGGTCCAACTGCAGGCAGCTGCCTCTGTTCCTTAACTATCGATGGGGCTGGGGCCCCTTGATTGTCCCTCCTCCCAGACCTGGGAGCTCTGATTTTGTACCACGGCAAAGCTCAGCGCAGGAAACCAGGCAGGAACATGATGCTAGTGGGATGCTCCACTCCGGGAAAGAGATCCTCTTCTGCTCTCCTGGGGCTCAAGGCAATGAGGACTACAGGTACCCCAGCTTCTCCCAGGAGACTCTCTAGAACAACTAGGTATCTCAGCATGGCTAGAATTTAAAGTCACCCTCTTGGGATGCTCACATCATCCTTATCTCATCTCTTGTCCCCGTGGGAGTGTTTCATGACACCTTTATACAGTCTGCACTCCTCTTCTGTCTGCCGTCTGGCTTTGAAAATGTGGAGAGGATTCTACTGGATGTGACTGCTGTTCTTGTAAACAGGCAAGAGGCAGACTGTGTGACTGCTATTCCTTCAGGAGTCTCACCAAAGCCTACGAGCCCATGTGATCCAGGTGACCAGACAGGACTGGATGAGTTGCCCTAGATTCTGGTATATTTAAATTTTGGATAGTACACAATATGTTGGCCTCCACATCTCAAGAGGATGCATTGGAATTGGAAAAGGCAATCAAAATGATTAAGGAGATGCCACCACTGCCCTTCAAGGAGACCCTAAACCAGCTGGGACTCTTCAGTTTGGAGAGCAGAAGACTGCTGGAGGTTTTCCGAGTCGCAGAGGTGCTGGATAAGATGAATGCAGAACTGGGGAGCACTCACTGAGGCTGGCAAGGGGGTGGTTTCAAACAAGTGAAGAAAAGTACTTTGGACACAGTGAGCACTGAACTCTGAAACTGGCTGCCATGTGAGGCTGCAGGGGTGAGTAGTAGCTTTAAGTTCAAAAAGGGATTAAACAAATTAGTGGACATCAGGTCCACAAACAGATACTGAAAGGACCAGGCAGGGCTATACCTTCTACCATGCTTAACACAGCAAGTGTCAATAGTGGGGTAGTAAAAGGAGCATGGGCTGCAGATAATAGTCACTTCTGGATCAGACCTGGCCCCTGATCTGTGAGAGCAAAGCCCTTCACGCTGGGGAGGGGAAGACAAGATGGGGAGCTCTCTACATACCTGCTGGGTACGTTTTCATGCTGCTCTTGGCATAAGCAGCACAGGCTGCTTAGCGTGGGATATAGCCTTTCAGGGGATGAGCCCAAAGAAATTTATTCCTCTTCCAAAAATCTCAGTTGAGGCATACTCTTCTAAACTGTGAGAAGATCTCTGTCCCCTGCACACACAGGGAGTGCGATTGTAGAAACCTCCTTTTCTTAAGAGACAGAGAAAACAAAGGGAAACAAAATGATCACACACCAGCATGGTGCAAGGACAGGCACAGCTCTCCTGCCTGCAGGGCCAGGCTTACAGAGCCCCAGAAGACGGGAGCCTTTTGGCATGGGTAGGACCACAGCATCCAGGCACCACACCAGTGGTGGTGGAGACCCAAAGAGGTGGAAGCAGCCTCAGCTCCCCCAACCCATGGCTGTGCAGGCTGGCCTGCACTTGGGATACCCCAACCTATGGCTACTTCTCTGCCCTCTCCAGCTCAGGTGCCATCCCTCCATCCCTGTCCATGTCCCACTTTCCCCTCTCCCAGCACTCACAGTCATGCCGCCAGTGACACAGAGGGAGTGGAAAGCCACTGAAAGCACCCGCTGAAATAAAAATCAATGATTTGCTTCTGATAATAAACAAACATCCCCAAGTGTAGCCCAGCCAATTGCTCTTCCAACACGAATATTCATTCCCCTTCAGCTCCTTCACCCCTCGTACATTGTTTTTCTTTCTGTTTAAGATCTGTAACAAGAACTTGGCAGAAACCAGATACAAGTGGGTCAGGAGGCCCTTGTGGTTTTCAGGGCTTGTTTTCCATAACCCGTTCTATCCTGCAACATATTTTGCACAAACAGCTTGGCAGGAGATCTAATCCATGGCAGCAGGCGAGCTGCTGAGGGCAGGATTGCAGGCTGGTGCTTATGGCATGGGAAGTCCTGGCTTCTCTCATGTGCGCAGCAGCAGGCCTGGGAATGGTCATCACTGGGAACCCATCTCCGGGAGCCACCGTGCTTGCCAGGAGCACTATTGGCACATGGCATCTTCCTGTGCTCCCCTTTGCTTGTTCTTTCCTGCTTCTGGTTTTCTTCTCCCGTTAGCACTGAGATCAGGGCGTAAAAAGGATGAAGCTAAGGACCCTGCCGTGAATAAAGAGATGTTTTTATGGAAGCAAAAACTTGCTCTGATGTGGTGTTTATCTACACCAGCTTTCCATCCCTTTCTCTACTCTTGTCCCCATGGACTGTGCAAAGCCCTTTCCAGATCGCTGTCTGCTGAGACACGGGGTCCCTGAGCAACAAGGCACAGAGCAGGACAGGGGAGAAGAAACACATCCCCATTCAGTAGCCCAAAGTGCCACATACTTCTGCAGCAGAAGCGTGTCCAAACCAAATCCTGGACTGGGACACAGAAGCACTTTCAGACACCATAAAGGCAAGGACCTGCTCTCCCAGTATGGCCATCTACAGCAGCATTCAGGCTGGAGACCAAGCAGCAATCTAACCTCTGCACTCTTCATCCCTCTTCAGACACTGGTCCTGTCCAAACTCAATCCACACTGATTCAAACAGGACCCAGATGTTTGCAGGAAACCCATGTCCAAAGGACCCCATTTGTCCTGAAGAACACCTAGAGCTGTATACCAAGACTGCTGGGAGCTGGGCTGTTGCTTGCCTTGGGCATGGCACTACAAGCGATGGCACATAGGCTGAAACCAGACAGCAGGATGGCGCCTTCCAGCCTGTCACCCTTTCCTTGAAACATTCCTTAGAGTATGTGGAGTACTTTCCCAAGCAACAAGCCCGTGTTTTCTTAGTGAGGCCTGGGAAGAAGGATGTCGGAGCTGGAGCAGATGTTCCTGAAGACCTGAGATGTTATGAAAGCAGTCTGCACACTGAGCTGATGAGTGAGTGGCTCGGGGACACCAGCAAGCTCAGAAACAAACAGCATTTCTCCATTTTGCTTTCTAGCCATGTCTGAGGTGATGGGGTAGGCTCACAATGTCTCCTAGCAAGCCATCCTGCAGGCATGTGGCTCCAGGGGACAGCTGCTGGTTCAAAAGGAGCACAGGAACAGCTCAGGGGACACAAACTAGGAGACATTAAAATGGTGGATGAAGTGCTGGGTTTGTAGGAACTTGTTTCTCTTTTCTTCAGGCCACTTGGTCCCAGGTGCCTCTTGCCAAATTTCCAGAGCTCTCTTCCTCTGAGCAGTGCTCGCCCTGCCTCCCTCACTGCGATGGGCCAGGTAGCACTTGCTTGCTGCTTGGAATGGCTCAGGGTAGCAAGGCATCCCAAAAAGCTTTTTGAGCAGAAGCCAGCCCTGTTCCCTCTCTGTGTTTTTTAGAGCTGATTTTCTCCTTGCATGCTGGAGAGCCTCAGGAAGGAGAGAGGGAAAGTGAATGTGCTTGGGGTGTCAAGGGGGGGAGGGGAAAAAAAAAATTAAAAGACACACTGCAACAGAGAGAGGGCCAAGAAAAATATTTAATCCAAACAATGAACATTGTCATTTCCTCCCACAGTCTGCATTCCCAGTCAACTTCCCTGGGCAAGCCGGGGGAGCCAAGAATGGCCGGGCTCTCTGCCTCACCAGCATGAGCATGTGTGTGTGTATGCAAGGAAAGGGATGTGTCCTGAGGACACTGGGCTATAGCATCACTCTAACTAGCTCCTGCCACGTCTGTGGCTGAAGGGACTGACACCAGCCCCAGTTTTCTGTAGGGAAACAGTGGTTTGGAGCAATGTTGGAGGGATGTGGACAGGGATGGGATGGTGAATTTCCAGGGACCCAAGCTGGGGTGGTGGATGCGTAGGAGCTTTAAGTGAACCAGACTTTTAATGAGGCTTTTGGTACTCTTCAAGTCCTCCCAGGGACCTCCCACAGCTTTCTGAAACATCTTGGCTAGTGGCTAAGGTGCGAAAGAAGGAAGGCAGGCAAGCAGGCAAGGCAAGGCAAGGCAAGGCAAGGCATGGCATCCAGTGGGGAGAAGCTGCCCTCTGTCTAACCCTGGCCAAGGGCTGTTGCAGCCTCTTTGTGCTTTCCTTTCTCCATGCACTCCTGCCTGCTCCCCCCTGCCACGTGCAGCGGCTTTTGCCTGGGATGCATCTTGCCTTGCACGTCTTCGACCCCTGAAGCTGCAGTGGTCTCCAGCCCTAGGGCAGCTCAAGGTACATGTCCCGTGGTTCTGTGAGCCCTGGTTTGGGCTGACATCCCTCTGCCGCCAAATGGGCAGGGATTTCCAGCTGTGCAAGGTGAAAGCCTGGCCCTGGCTACTGCTGCTTTCTCATTTCTGGTGCTGAGCACATGCTGATGCCTTTGGGGGCTTGCTCTTGAAGACCCTGCAAGGTGGAGGCTCCTGAAAGACCATGTGCACAGTTAGGAGAGACATTTCTCTAGCAAAGGTTTGTCACCCAGTCCTGTCCCTGCCTCCCTGCCACGCCGTCTCCCTCCTGTCTCCTCCAACTGATCTTTCCATCACTAATGACTCATCCATCGCGAGAGCGGAGTTAACAGCAGTGAAGCTGATCCACAAGGCGTGGGTCTGACAGCACGGCAGCTTTTCCAGGGCTGGTCCCTGCCTGTCTCCCCTGCTGAAATGATGATTCCCCTGTTCTTCTGGGGCTGCTTTGAGATCGACAGCTGAGAAGGACGAAGACACCCGCACTTTCTCAGCTGCAGGGTTGCACATGGTCCTCTGAGCATGCAAAGGTTCCGAGGTCAATGCCCAAAATACTGATGCCCAAAGAGAAGGACGAAAGGACAGCAAAGTCTGTGCTGACTTAGAAACAGCATGAAAGGAAACTACGTACCCCTCTTGGATGGGATCAGCACCATTGCAAAGCCCAGGGCCTGTACAGCATCCCAAAGGCTGAGGGAAACATTTTGCTTATTAAGGCTGGACTTGATCCCCTGAAACAGGGATCTGGGCTTTCTCTAGCTATGGGCAGATTGAAATTGCAAGTACTTTCCATCCCAGCGGCAGCACAGGAGAGCCTTTCAGCTCTTTGGTTACACAATTGGCCAGGTGCACGCTGAATTCTTTTTTCTTTTTTCCACCTTCCTCCAAAGCATCTGGAATGGGTCATTGCCAAAAGCAAGGTACCTGGCCTTCAGGTCTGCTCAACCAGAGCAAAACCTGCATTCCTGGGAAATAATGTTCATCAAGTGCCCATGACACAGCAGCAAAATATGTACGATACTGATGGCACCTGTGATTTATTCTTTGTGCTCCATCTTTCCCTCACTCTGTTGCACCCTTTCACGCTCTTTTGCAGTGAATCAACCTAAATATAAGGTGGATTTGAAGAAAAGTGTCTAGACCCTGCCCACCTCCCCAATGGCACTGGTGCCTCCCTGCCGGGCAGGACATCAGCTCTGGGGAGGGAGCCAGCCAGCTTGGCCCTGGCCCTGGGACTCTGCAGGGATGGTGGAAAAACACCATGTGTAGATACTGCTCCCTGCGTGGCATCTCCCAGCAGCCTTGAGAGAAGTGGCACTGCTGAGCCCTCTGAGATCCTTCTGCCCGGGATGCTGCAGGATCTAACCAGTCCTTTCTCACATCCCTTCTTTGCCTGCAATATTTTTCCCTCTTTTTTTTAAAAAAAACCTTAATTTTTACTCTTTTCATTCATGCCTATTCCTGGCTTTGAGAATATGTGGTTTTTTAGCGTATTTAAATTGCCAAGCACTTGATTCGCAGTTACTATTTTTATGCCGGCAGCGCGGGGCTCTGGCCCAGCGGTGCCAGGTGCTGCACCTCCACGTGCTAGCACATGCCCCGCTGAAGCTCCTGTCTGAACAAACAAGGAAGATGGATGGCACAAGCGGAGAGATTCGCTGACACAGGACGGCTTGCTAGCTGCCTCAGTGGCATGCTGCCTAACTGAGCAGCTCCCTATCACTTAACGCGGCATGGAGCGGTTGCAGCAATTACCTTATTCATTTTTTCCCAGTTTATCTGAGCCATTTGAACCAGCTCTTTCCCCCCACCCCAAGCTGGAGGATGCATATTCTGGCAAATGAAACCCAGCTGGTAATTTCCCTGGATTACATCCATTGCCTTTGCATGGCATGGTTTGCCACTGGTGTGGTTTTTTTTCCTGCCAGCATCTTAAAACATCATTGGGTGCTTCTGCGAGTCACCAACATGAGCAAACCTCCCCTCTCCCACTGCTGGCATTGCTTTCTGTAGAGTCACACAGCTAAAGCAGAGGCTGAACAGAGTCTGTACGGGTTTTCCTCTCACATGACTTGCTCTTAGTACATTGCATTGCTCATGTCCTCCCTTGCTGTGACTCTTGCAAGACCAAAATGAGACCGATGCAAGTACGAGGGCACCTGTGCCCTCAAGGATGACCCACCAGCACCTTACTTCGCTCTTTCTGCTTGCAAAGATGAAACCAGCTGGAAATCCTTGACAAGGCAAAGCAACAGGATTCGCTGTGTTCTCCAGGCGCTGGGCATGGAGCAGGGACAGCGGTCCCCAAACCCTGCGCCTGGCTCTCTTGAGCCTCGAGTCCAATTAGTCATTTTTTATTTTCCCCTCATACGTTTTTCCAATGTAATTTGGAGCATGAGTTATTAAGTTTCCCCAACAAGTGTTGCCATAGGAGCCTGTATTTGTTTAGGGTGGGGTACAGGCTCCGGTGGGTTGAGAGGAGGGGCAATTAGCCTTAATAGGTGTAGAGAGAAACTGAGAGCCTCTCCTTCCCCATCCTATCCCTGTCTCTGTCCTCCCCCCACCTTGCACACAAGATCTGGAAACTGTTTCAGACCTGTGCAGCCGGGATGGGCAAACCCCCCCATAATTGTATGGAAACTACCGAAGCGGCGGGTGTTGTTTTGCCAGTGAGTCATGACATATGGAGCAAAGCTCAAGGAAAAACTCCACCACGTGGAAGACTGCAAAAGCAAATCACACCCAGAAGAGCTCTTCCCTGCCAGCAGCCGTGGCCAGTCCCTGGCCTGCAACCCTGCACCGGCCAGCCCCAGCATCCCTCCTCTGGTCCTCCCAGTGCTCAAAGCTGCCTCGTGGCTCAGAGACCTTCTTTGATCACCATCATTTAAGACCCACTGATGCTTTTCAATGGAAGAGGAGTGTTAACCCTATTGCCTCGATGAAATTGCACCCTGGTCTCCTCTGGATGTGGTTTGTGACAGCAATGATGGGAGCCAAATCCCTTCTTGTTTTTGAGCTACGTAACCCGGCTTTGCCTCGATTTCCCAGCTGTAGGAAGGTGTGCTCTTTCTTATTCACTTGTGAGATCTTCCGGGCAAATGTGATCTCTCTGTGGCTGCCTGGATTTGGCCCGGGGACTGTGGTACTGATAGCACAGACAGACTCGGTGGTTTGCCATAATCCCTGCTGCTAACTTCCTTAAGCGACATTAGCCCGCTTTGAGCCCATTTCTGTTCCTTGTGAGTCATGATGACAAAAAGCCACATTGGTTCCCTGGTTTTGGCATGGCTTTTTCGTGTGAATTATTGGCATTATCACCAGTCCCGTGTGTTGGCTTCGGAGCAGTGGATGCAGGGCTGTTGCGGTGTGGTGACATTTTTCAGCTGGCTGTCATTCGGTTTAGGGGTGCTATGGGTGAGTGTCCATCAAAGGCTGGATCTGGGTATTTTCTGAAGCCCAGTTGTCGTTTGGGGCCACCAGATCCAGTGAAATGGGTTGGCTGCTTCCATGAGCAAAGGGGTGGCCAGGTTTCCACCAAGAGCCCTTTCTGATGACAGCAGTCCTCCTAGAGGTTGGTCATGGTTGCTGGGACAGTAGCTACCATCACAGAGCCTGGAGCAGGAGAAGCATTTCTTTACTAATCAGTCAGTTAATGAATGGCCTCTCTGTTCTGTTAGCACATTAGGTTGTTGCTTGGCAGTGCTAATGTGCATCTGTGATAAATAAACCTCGGCTGCAGATCTTTCCTGACAGTTTGTTGCAAGTGCTTCACATGCACGTTGTTTGGTTGCACCAGTTGCACAGCATTGTTTCTCAGCCCTATTTGGCTGCTTCTCAGGCCCAGTTGCTTGTTTCTCTTCTCTGATCAGATGACTCATGTAACTAAACAACAATAAAATGGATTTCTGAATGGCTGCTTGTGCCATTTAACATTTCTGGACAGAAAGCTATTCTGCTGTGATAGCTTTCTGTTTCTACATTAGAGCTGAAAGTAAAGAAATGTTGTTAATGACGGAGCATTTATCTGAGCTGCACCAAGGCAACCTGGGCTCTGCAAATCCCTACTTGTCCAGGCAGACCCAATGGTGCAGTGAGGGGCACTGGGCTGTGCCATGCAAAGAGGAGCCACCATTGTTTTGGCAATGCAAAATCTCCCACTGCTCAACCACAAGATTTCCTTACAGAAGGTGAGTTTTGGGCCACAAAGAAGATAAATGAGGAGGAAGGTGGCCAAGAGTGAAGCTGGAAGGTGGCCATGTTGCCAATATTTCTGGTCATCAGTAGGCTGGTGCCCTCTCTGCTCAATAACAGAGTTGGATTTTGCCTGCTGGGAGCTAGTGCTTAATGAAGATCTGCTCTGTTTGTCCCAACTGGCCACCAGATAAGTAGCCTTGTAGTCCAACCTGGCAAGGTTTGGTGGAGCCATGTGCTGTGGACAGGGCTAGAGCCTCCAGTGGAGAGCCTTGAGTGATTTGGGGACATGTTCCTCAGGGTCAGAGCCAGAGCAAGAGCATTCTGGAAAAGGCACAGTCCTTGCAACCAGTGCTTGCCAATGCTTGGCTTGGTTTGCATGCAAGTGCTTCTGGGAGACTCCTGACCTTGCTGAACCTTTCTCGTAGTCCAAGGGAGATAAAGCACCTGCCTTCCTGAGATTGATCCTCTAGCAGGATGCTCTATGGATCCTTGTAACAGCCTCTCTGTACTTAGCTGTCCAAGCCAGGTCACCAAGCTCAACTTCAGAGCCAAGCTCTTTGGGAGGAGTGATGTTGGAAAGAAGAGTCGGGTCAGCTTCTTGCAGAGTCCTGCCCCAGCTGTGAACATGCAGAGAGCTGGATTACAGTGGAGTCACGTGAGAGTGGTGTGAGAAGGTGGACAAGCAGATAAGGTGGAGAACTGACTCCTAGTTGGGTGGCAACAGACTCCGTGGAGAAGCACTGAGTGAGGTGGGAATGAGGACTTGTGGCATTCAGGCTGGAGCCCTCTCTAGTGATGTGGATTTGGTTTCTCGCTTCCTGACACAATTCCCTGATCCTTGAGCTACAGCCGCTGCCCTCTGAGCACCCACTACTCCATACACACCATCCGGGATACCAGTCTTCTGGTGCCCTTTGGCTTTGAGGAGGGGGTTGTGTATGGTGGAACTGAGCCTTGGCCCTTATCAGACGTGCACAGGGGCCTTGCGGAGGACCTGGGATATCTGCTTTTGGGGGAAACCTTATGTTTTTGAATAACCCTTTCAGCAAAGACTCGTTTCTCTGCCTAGCCCTTCCAAGCAGATGGCTGGTGCGACACCATCAACAACCGGGCATACTGCCAGTATGACGGGGGTGACTGCTGCTCCTCCACACTGTCCTCCAGGAAGGTGAGTGAGCATCTTCTGTGGCGCTGGCCAGTATTTAGGATTAAGTGGTGACTGCTAGCCATGCTCTTTGGCTTTACTGGCCGTGGAACCGAGCCTGCAATGCAATTCTCCCACAAACAGAGAACAAACCCATGATTTTAAACCAAAGCCAGCTGAAGCTGATAGACATCATCCCACTGATTAACAGCGGGGTTTGGACTCAGGCCAGTGGGACTGAAAGATCAGCCCACTGGGGTTCACGGGATTCCCTCTCATTTTGGGAAACGAGTCCCAGAGAAATGACTTCCATAGGATGTAGTGCTAGCCATGGTGAGTCAGAAGTCACCTTGTCGTATAATTGAGCAATCTCAGGGGATTTTTGGTATGGTCCATTGGCATCCGCTATGGGCTGTCTTTCCCTCCCAATTCTCCTGGTGGGGGAAGGAGGGAGGAATAGCGTAGAGGGAGCAACTTGGCGTTGGGGTTGCACAGACCCTTCTTTGTCTCCCATCACAACATACCCTCCCACCTAACTTGCTATCCAGCACTCACAGCCCATCCTTCCTAAGCATATCCAACAGCAAAACAAATCATAGGGCAGGAGATAATTTCTCACTGCAAAAATATGTGAATTTGGATCTTCTCATCTTTTTTGTGGAGCTTGAATCATTTTTCCTTTCATCACGCATACACACACAGAGAAAAGGAAAAATAAAATCCTGGGAAGATCCAGTTGAGATAGAGAAAAGGCTTTACACCCAAGTGATGAGTGAAACCTCCACAGCAATACCATGACATCTTGGAGCAAGACATCACTCTCAGGAGGTCTGAGACATCTGGATCTCTGGCCAAAATAAAGGATGGGTTTGCAGTGGAAGGTGGGGGGATTCTGTCCCATGGCTCTCAGGAGACCCAGCCCCAGCTCACATCCCCCACAGGTCCCAGATCTCCCGCGGCACAAGCCTCCAGCACATGCCTGTTAAAGCAGATGCAGGAATATGGGGTTTAAACACCAAAAGACCACTCCAGCCTCTCACTGGCCCAGGTTGTGAAAAATCAAATGTGCTTCCACAGTAAGAAAAACTCCTGGGTCTGAGCCTGGTGTGTATAAAACCTCTGGAGGAAAGTTTTCTCAGCTCCCATGGCCTATGACTTGGCAACTGTCAACCAGGAGCCAGATGCTCTGCTGGTGCCCTCCCACCTGGCTCTGCTGCCACCAGCTAAGGTGACGTAAGTTTGCTCGGCCACGTACAGTTGTTGTAGAAAAAGAAATGTGCAATGAGCATCTCTACCTGCATGGGATGTCTCAAAGCAGCACAGCTTGTGGGTGGCCCTAGACGGACCCACTGCCTGCCCCACTGCAGGCCATTCCTGCTCACATAGCCTTCAGCCTGCCTGGCTTTTCTTAATCCATAATGCACAAGAACTGTATGCATCTACCCTGGCTCCTATATCAGGTAGTGTGGAGGCCAGCCTTTGTAGCTGGGAGCTTGGTTGAATTCCTCCAAGAGGTGCAAAAGACGAGGCTATGCTACCTTCATGCTTTGCTGAGCCTGGAAGAGCCAGGAGTAGCTTGAAGGACAAGTTCATGGGTTCAGACGTGGACAAGGGGGGCTTTCTAACAGAGTAAAACTGAAATCTAGAGGTGCCTCACCACTGCCAGCCCTAGTCCAAATGTCTCACACCCACCAGGGGAGACTTCTTCCCAGGGTTTGACATTTGGGGCACAAGACTCAAGCTGACCCTTGGCTGCAAAATTTGAAACACAAGTTAAGAGAAATGAAAACACTAAGACTAAAACTAAGCAGGGGACAGCTTTTATCAGAGCCCATTTCTCAGTGAGCGTGGAGCCTGTCAGTCTCCACAATGCCAACAACACCAGGGTGCAGCCCACAGTGTCTGTCTGTCTGTCCCGGGGTGGAGAGGTCTTGCAGGTGCATAGGGGTGCCAGGAGCCAGGGATCCCAAAGCAGAGGCTTACGTCTCGCTTCGGTCCCCCCAGGTGATCCCGTTTGCTGCTGATTGTGACCAGGACGAATGCACGTGCCGCGACCCAGAGGCCGAGGAGAACCAGTAGCGGCACCACGAAGGGCCTCTTTCGGTCAGGCGAGCACCGGAGGAGCGAAGGGGCAGCAACAGGGGCCGCTGGGGAATGTCGGGGTGCGAGGGGGCAGGAGGCATAAGGAAGAGGGGGCAGGGGGATGGTGACTGCACGTGGAGGGGACGGGTCGAGGCCACCGATCAGCCAGCGGGCTGCGGTGCGGGAGGGCAGGCTCGTGGCACTCCCCTTCCCATCGCTGCTCCCTCCTGAACCCAGCCGGGACATGGGGGCCCAGTGCACGCTCGAGGGGCTCAGCCAGGAGTCCGGCGCCGCCTCGGCCATGCGCTGGGCTGGGCTCCACACTGAGAGCCCAGGCACTGCCACGGACGTTTGTCCTGGTCCGACGTCTGGGTGTCTGTCTTTGCTCTGGATTTTGTCACTATTCACCCTCCTCTGCTGTACAGGCTTCTTTTAGCAAGGTCGAGGTAGCTGTGATCTCTTGGCAAATATTTAAACTTAATTATATATATATACACACACATATATATATAATATATATAAATATATATTATATTTTCTTTGCTCTTGATGAAGATGAGAAAGGATATCCTTTGTCACACACCCATGCTGCTGTGAAGTACAAACCATTGGGAAAAGCGCAGGTTGGGGTGGGAGGAGCAGGGAATTTCCCCTTCCTTGCTGGAGGGAGCTGGAAGGAGGACAGAGAGAGAAGCCAAACACCCAGGCCATGCCAGGAGAGAGCTCCCCAGGCAGGCAGTGTGGAGACTGCAGCCTCAAGGTGCTCTTGGCATCTTGCAGGCACCAAGTTTTGCCCTTGGGATTTGCTGGTGCTTTGCCTTGCTCCACTTAGGGTCCTGCGTCAGTATTTTGAGGTTGTGAAGAAATGCTGCTGTGCCCTTACATCACCCTGGCAAGCACGGCAGATTCGGTGAGCGCTGCTGCCCCAAAGGGCACCACAGACGCCTGTCACCCATTATTTCAGAGCCCTCTGGGAAGGGTTATCTGTCCATGGGGATCGCTGCCTGGTCAGTAGGAGCAAAGACACGCAACGGTCCCTCTCTGCCTCATGCCCCCTGGCCACTGTGCACCCAACTAGACAAGGGATGTAGTGGGCAACCCAGAGTAGCTGTATGATGCTCTGAATGAAGGACGATGAGGTGGTCTTTCTTTTCTTTCCCCACATCTCCTTTCCAAACACGAGCTTCAACAGTTTTGTCAGCAGTTCTCGGAGGAGACCAGATCCTGTAACACAAGGATAGACAGAACCTGAATGACCTGTCAGGAGACTTTAAGCATCATCTTTTTCCATTGAGATTTTCCTTATTACAATCTCTGTGGATGAGCCCATCACAGTGGACATACAGTCGCTGACTTTCACGAGCCTCTTGCTCCTGTAGGCACTAAGTGAAAATCTTCAGATTCACTTCTAGCCCCAAAGAAGCCCAGCTAGAGACTTTGCACCCCGTAGTTGACTCCCACAAGCTCAGCTTGGCAGCCTGGACCCAGCCCCATAGAGGCAGCGGGTAGGGAAGGTGCCTGGTTCCAGCTGGGGTTATCGCTGATGGTTTTGTGCTGCAAAGAGGCAGAGAAAAAGGGTAGAAAGAGGAGAGCAGAGAAGGGACCACAGAGTAGAAGCAGAGACACCCCCTTGTGCCCCGGTGCAACCCCAGGCTGGGACCAAGAAAGCTAAGGCTGCCCAGCTATATCCTGCCCGCATGGCCTGTGCCGGTGGAGCCAGGCTCCAAGCCAGAGTTTCTCAAGCGCAAGAGCGATGGACAGAGGGTGACACAGTGTGGAGAGACCGAGGATTTTCAAGGCTTCCTTTGGCTTTCACTAGCTCCCCCCCCCCTTTTTGTCAGGCATCTCCTGAAGTTATGTTTGGCTGGAGGACAGGAGTAGGGGCAGAGGCACCTGGACATCCCACCAGTGTCCAGGCAGGAGATGCCTTGTCCTTCTCTAAGCCCTTTCCTGATCCCAAGCATGCCCATCACCCCATGGTGGGTCACCTCCTGCCTGCCCTGGCCTAGGCAGGGATGCGGTGGGGGACAATGGGCACCATCTCCTCTTGCAGCAGGGATGCATTGACATTTCTGTTCTCATCATGCACAGGTGACAACACCTGGAGTTTTCACCCAAATGCACTGTCAGTTTGGCAGAGAGTTGCAATTCTTTGACAGTGATCCATTTTTCAATCAAAAAAAAAAAACAAAACCCAACAAAACAAGGAAATTTTTAAAAAAGCCCTTTGAGAGTCTTCTGGCCCCTATGCCCTGCAGAAGGTGCAACTCAGGCAGCCTGTCCTGCTCCACCAGTGCAGGGAAGGGGAAATTCAAGGGTCTCGGTACACCAGGAGCCAGGGGCACGGCAGCCCCCCTGCCGGTGGGGACGTGGGATGAGGGTGACACGCAGAGGGAGATGGGAGAATTTCAATCTTGTGATGCCAAACCCTTCCCTGCCTGGTGTCAGCATTACCTAGATGCCTATGTGTTTAGATGCCAAATTTTTACCCTTTTGGTGTGAAAATCCTGGTCTCAGCAATGGCTCGTCCCTGCTCACCAGTGGATAGGGGAACCGGGGGTGGCTGGAGGCGCTGGCTTGGCTGATAGAGATTTGTGCTTCTCATGACCGGATAGCTTCTACGTACCGAAATATTGTTCTTCTATAGCGACACTGAGCGGTTTTTGTCCCCTTTAGGGTTTTATTCACAATGGAGGCTGCTGCTATTTTTATTTTTTTGTATTTGATAATTATTTTTTATAAAAATCTATGAAAAATAAATAATCTTCTCATCCTCCACCTCTTTTGCCTCCTTGCTTCACCCAAGTGGGGGCAGGCTGGGGGAGGGAGGTGGTTCTGCTGCTCCCAGCACCCTTGGTCCCACATACCCTGCTCTGCCCCAAACTATGGGTTCTCCCAGCCCCCTCCCAGTGCTGTCCCAGCCCAGTGGGAGACCTTCTTTGGGTTTTGGGCTGGGGACACATGCACACCTCCAATGCTCTCCCTGTTCAAGGCTGCCACCCAGGCAGCTTTTGCTGTGCCACCAGCTGTGAGGATGCTTTTGCAGATGGTCTTCTGCTGCTTATGCCAGAAACTGGTCCATTGCTGATCACTTTTTGTAATTAACCCACCTTAAAGGTAGGGAAAGAGAGAGAGAGAGAGTGAGAGTGTGTGTGTGTTTTCACACACCACCTCTCTGGGGACGGGGAGCAGAGGGTGGCTCATGCCAGAGCAAGAGAGACTTGCCAAGTGGCATCCTGGCAACAGAGTTAAAACCAAAGACAATCAAAAAATTTGCTTAAAGATTTGGGGATTTTTTTTTAAGCAACCAGATAAGCTTTGTACATACGGATTGGGAAACACCAAAGAGCCCTGCACAAGGTGGGTTGCAGCCCACGGTGCCCAGGCAGCCATCTCCAGCCTCCCCATCGGATGGTGGTGAGCCCAAGGCACCCATCTCCACTTCAGTGCACCGCCAGCACAAAGCATGACAGGGACCGGGGCAAGCTGATGCCATAGTACCAGCTGAATCCCGTGGACAGCCCCAAATCCCCAAAACATCCCATGTCACCAAGGCAGGGGACATCCATGGGGCTCTCGTGTGTTAGGACTTCACTTCAAAGATGCCCACAGCTGCTCTACTCTGCCCAGTTGGCCAAATCAGTGTCTCTGGTGCTCTGGAAAATGAGATTTGCATCGTTCGATGAAGTGGCCTGTCCCGTGGAGTCTGCTGCAGCCACAGCCCTGCATGTCACCAGCCATACCTGGGCATCCCCTCTGGACCAGAAGCACCTAGAGCACCTGGGCCAGGTTTGAAAGTCCCTCCACCCCCCCATGCTGTAAGGCTATCATGCCAGTGGCATAAGGAGGGACAGCGTGAGGCTTCTCCCCCTAGAAGTCTTTCCCTGTTGCAATTCCCAACTGCCAAGTGGGCCCCAGCCAGCCAGGTCTCCCATTGTGCCAGGTACGGAGCCACTGAGCCACAATGGTCTGCAGTGGCCACAGGTGGTAGCCACATCTGCAACAGGGCCAGCCTGCCCTGTGGTCGCTTTCTCAGGGCCTGTGGGGTGGTTTACTGAGAGGAAATACTGCTTTTTATAGACTTTGGGGAAAGAGGATTACAGGGGTTTTCTTTTTCCCATCGCTACCTTTTCCACTGTTCAGGTTTTTTTTGGTGCATGCTTTATGGATATTTTTTCCCCCTTTTTTAAGACAGTTTCAACTGAGCAAATAAAATGGCCCTGAAAAAAGTCAGGTTGGTTTCCAAGAGACGAACAAGCAAGCACAAATGGCAGCTAACAAAATCCAGGCTGCATTTCCGATGCATCAGTTCTGGGGACATTTCAAGCCTCTCCCCCCATCACACAGGGGCAAGATGGTCCCTCAAGGACCCCCTTTGCTGTTTCGCAGCTCCGTGCAGGGTTTGAAAAGGCCAAAGCTGTGCTAGGAGCTATTTCTCTTCCGTTCACCACGCACCTCGCTTGCAAGCAGTGGAGAAGGTGAGTCACGGCTGAGCAAGTGGAAAGATTGGAAAGGACTGAAAAACAAAAGTGTTTGCAGTGGGTCAGAGTCTGGGGGGCTGCTGGACCCCAGGGGGCAATGCCAAGGCTACAGAAAAGCAATGAAATCCCAATTTTCCTCCTGCAGGCCTGATGTGAGCCCATTGAGGGCCCCGGAGAGGAGCAATGGGCTGAGAAAATGGAAGGAAAAGCCTCTAACATGGGGTGCTCAGTGCTGCCCTGGAGGCTGGGTGAGCAGGGAGCACCTGAGAACAAGGAGCTGCCCCTGCCAGCCCCAGGGTGGTTGGGCACGTTGCACAGCCCTCCCTCCTCACCGCGGCCGGGGTGCCCTTCCTGTCACCGGCAATCGGAGCCATATGTACCCAGCCCTGATTGAAACAAGCTGAGGTGCTTTGGTTTTGTGTTGCTGCTGGAAGCAAGCAAGGCCCCGGCAAGCCCTTGGTCCTTCTGGCTGCCTGCGCCGGAGCCACTGGGGATGCACAGGGCATGCAGGCAGGGCTGCGGGCAGGGCTGCCTCCAGTGCTGGCCCTTGCACCATGTCGGGGCTGGGATGGAGATGCCCAAAAGCCGAAGGGGGTATACTCCTGCTGGGGACAATCAACTCATCCTGAGTCTCCCTCCTTGTTATCTTTGATTTCCCTTGTGTCTTTAAACCCCACTCCCTCTTCTTCCAGCCATCTCTGATGGCCATGTGCCTCCCTTTGCTCTGCACCAGCCTCTCCTTCACTTCTGGTCTTTTCATGGGCTCTTTCATCACTCCCTGAAGGAGGAACAGCATCTCTTGCTGACATCAGATGTCCTCTCTGGGGCAGAGCTCCCCAAATCATGCACTTCCGCTGGGGCTAGATTTGCTCCCACAGAGGACAGTGCACTAAGATGCTCCACAGCCCCAGCAACCAGGACAGCAGTAGTAGGTCTTGCATTTAAATCAGAAGGGCAGCTGTCTATGGCAGAGGCCAAGTGGTGAGCTGTTTTCCCATCCCGTCCCCTCCTTTCTGCCAAACACCCAGCCTCAAGGCAAGAGACGCCAGCCCCTGTGTCCCCAAGACAAGAGGGGCGTGTGGTTGAGCAGGGTGGTGGCTCTTTCAGCAACACAAACTGTATTTGAAAAGTTTTGTCAGCCGTTACGATGAAGGAGACCACGCGGTCAGGCATTAAGAAATGAGGCAGCCATCAGGACCAGGGGGGCACGGTGCCTTGTGTGAGGGCCCCAGTGGTGCCACATTGTTCATGCATGTGCTGAAATGCAGCAATCCCTGCTGGTACCTGCTTTCTGAGGTCCCTATTCATCGCTGGCCAAAGACAACCCTTCCAACTTGCACACACATTACCAAACCCTTCCTAAAAGCTGCCATTTTGTGTCAGCTGGTGATGTATCCTTTACAGTCCACTTCCTTTTTGGGGTGGCTTTCTCCAAACCCCCATCGCTTGCAAGCCAGATGACCCTGGAGGACATTTTGCTCTGGCGAAGGTGTGATGAGACAGCCACGGCGAGACCTTCTTACACAGCAGCTCAGGCTTGCAACTGCACGCCTTGCTGCCACGTGGCCCCTCTTCTCCTCCTCCTCCTCACGTCTCGTTCCACAGCCACGGGTTATTGTGCAATGAGCCGGCGGCAGCCACAGCGCTTAACTGCATGGAAAATAGCAGAAGGAAAGTATCGGGTGTATTTTTAGCTTATTTTCCTGCAATTTAGCAGTGGGAAGAGAAAAAAACATAAAAATCAAGTCGTTCCATGAGACGTGATGAAGTCTGGTTTCCTATGGATTCATGTGCTATAGTCCCTAAATCTCCCCTCTCCCATCCCGTCTGCACGCCCACACTAATCCCCAGCTCTCGCTGGGTCTCCCACCCATCTGGCAGGGCAAGTGGCCGTACACACTGGGCTTGGCCAAGGGGCCAGCCACTACCAGTGCTGATGGCCTGAGCACTGGACACAACACTGTACTGCAAGTGACTTTTAAGGCATCCTTTGCATCTCTCACCTCTGCTCAGGCTCTGATTTTTGCATCGTTCATAGGACATTAACGTTCTTGATGCTGCTAGCCCTCTGTCAAAAATCTGCTAGATGGACCAGGAAGTTCTCAGGGGTGGTTGACCACCAGACAACACCATCCCATCCACCTTAAACCCTAAAAAGACAGGCTAAAAGGAGCTTTTTTTGACTCTGCTCCCAGATTCCCAGCATCCATGGAGGTTTGCAAAGCAAGGACTGAGAGCCCCTCGCAAAGGGTATGTAAATGTAGTCTCCCCCCCAAAACCCAAAGGTGCCTGCAGGCATCTGCACTTTCCCATGCCCAGCAGGGCAGGTAGGTGAGGTGAGGTGCAGGACATGGCTCCAGCTGTGCGTACTGAGTGGTTCGGGACTTGGCTAACCCGGTGGGCAGACAGGCTAATGCTAAACTTGTGTGAAGATGCACCCAAGTTCAAAGGCTGGGAGTGTTTCATCTGCTACCAAAAGATGACATCAACTGGACCAAAACTATAAACAAACACTCCAGTTTGCCAGAGCCACGGATTACTAACAGCTCCGTTTAATAGTCAGTTAAATTATCATCTGGAGTTTTACATAGTGTTACAATGATTTTTTTTGTTGCTGTTGTTTAAAACTTTTTTTTTTTTAAGTAATCTGGAAGGGTTTTGTGTTTCTTGCCACATGGCTATCTCACCCTAAAGCACCCTACTTTCAATCTACAGTAGTAAAACGTCACATTAGAGTTTTAATAGAACATCAAGGAACATGAATTGTAGCCATCTTTGTAAAGAAAAGGACCAAACTGTCTTTATATGTTAAATAACTCCACGACAAGTAAATGTAGTAATGCTATTACAGGGGTAGGGGTGCAGCAAAGAAAAGATAATGACCCAGAGGTTCATCTCAGGTGAATGATCGCTCATTAATTCAGAAATAAAACAATAAGAGAGGGCAGGGAGGCAAGGGACATTGCAGAAATGAATGCAAAACAGTGTCTTCTCCAGCTTTCATGTGGTTGGCAGCATGGGAAGAACGAGGAGTCCAAGAGAGAAAATACTGTGCAGACCCAACAGTAGCACCCCGCGACAGACTTGGACTTGTCAGCTCTGCAGGGAAGGGCACACTTTGGGGCTTGCCCACGGCTGCTGCTTTGGGTGAGCAAGCCCCATACAACACATCTCACCAAGGCCAGGTCTGCAGCCATGGTGCAACCCCTGCCCCTGGTCTGAGTCCCCATGGCAGGCTGCTGGCATTTGTCTGAGATGGGCTCATGTGTTAGTTGAAGGATTTTGGCAAGAAAATCCAAGTGTGGGCAAAATTCTGACTTGCAAAGCCAGAGTGAGGAAACCAAGAAGGAAGCCTTCACAAAGCCAGGGCCATCGTGAAAACGGCCCTGCAGACATGCCATGCCGGCAGGACCTGCCAGCACAGCGGGTGCAGCAACACCGCGGCGATCAACCAAGTGGAGCACAGCCGCACCAGCAGACTGGGTGGTCTGTCACAGGATAGGGATGCCGAGTCCCTTCCAACTGTGCAAGGGTGCTGCCAAAGGACCTTGGACAGGTGGCTTTCCCCTCGCCTTCTGGGGTGGTCCATCTCCCAGCTCATGGGGAAGCTGGGGCCGAGGGAGCAGAGTCCGGCCCAGCCAGCTGATGATGCTGCGGGGTTTTGGTTGATCACGCAAAGGCTTTGAAATGTGAACGCAGAAGCAGAACAGAAATATCTGCAGACCCCCAGTGCAAATCTTGGGGCTGGAGGAAAAAGCAATCTAGGCAGGTGTGAACACATGGGGTGTCCAGGGTTTTCCTGGCAGCGTCGCAGCGAGTGGATGGCAGAGTGCACTGCTCCTGTCCCTGCTGCTGCACCTAGTAAGCAATGAAAGAGAGGAGTCTGCTACCCAAAGGAAAACAGTCTGTGTTTCATATAAAGGCCACGTAAGCGGTATTACTTGGCGAGCAACCAACTTGCGTCTGGGCCAGAGCAGCCTTCGTTCAAGCGTCCCTCTGAGGCGTTGAGTGGAGGTGCCCTTTGCCCATCCCTGGATGGCTGCCCGGCTGGAAGTTAAAAGTTGTCTCAGCATCCGCTGGGAGAAGCAAGAGGATAAACCAAAGTGTCTTGGCCAAGACTGCCGGTGGCTGAAAGGAAAAGGAGCAATGGCTCAGTATGGGTCACCTGCCCATGTATACCTGTGCATGGAGATGGCGCTGGTCTTGCTCTGAGCCCCAAGCCCTTGGCAGCATCAGGTGCATCAAAATATAAGGAGAAACATGTGAGAAAAAGCTGAAAGGATCCAGTAGACTTCCTTCTTGCAAAGAGCAGGCGTTTGCCTGATGACCCCTGCTAGACACATTCATTACAGAAATGACATGGGGACACCCAGGTAATACTGACTGCTGGGGGCTGCTCCCAGCAGCTCCCCGGTCCAGGCCAGCTGCCCCTGGAAGAGAGGTCTGCCCGCAAGAAGGGAAGAACAAAGCAGTGTGTGTCCTGCAGGAAGATACTGAACTGCTGTTGAGCAAATACTGTATTGCAGCGCTGTTGGCTGTGACTGGCTGTGGACCACAGCCACCTCCCTCTCAGCACCACGCAAATATTCGAGCCATGTCCTTAACAGGTGGGAGGACGAATGAGGCAGAAAATCATAAGAGACAGGCTGAAGATTGCTCCTGCCAAGACTGAAAAAAATGAAAAGGAAATTTCTCTGTGAAGAGGCGTTGTAAAAATTCCACTGTAGGGCTCCTGGCTTGTCCAGACCAAAGGTGCACTGCTGGCAAGTCCAGAGATGCCTCCTCTGCAAACCAGGCTGGAAGCTGAAGCTAAAAGGAAGCCGTTTGCTGCCTCCAACACCATCAGTGGTAACAGAGTTTTGGAGAACAGCATGCTCTGAACCAAGCCCAGTGTCCCAGCACAATCCCAGTTCTCTGGTTTAAAAAAAAAAGTCACTGGTGAGAGCTGCAGATGTGAGCCTGAACACAGGCAAGCAACATGCCCAGAAGCCTGCCCGCCATGCCGTGTCACCGAGCCCTCTCTGGGACCAGGACCTCCAGGACCATCCTGCACTGCGGCGTCGGGGTACGCCTCACCCCACTCCCCTCACCATGCAGAGCCTGGGCTACACCACAGCTACAGGGCGGCTGGTGCAGAAGGCAGCCTTGTCCGTGCTGTCTAGGTGCTGCTCTCTTGGCTGGGGCTCTCCTGAGCAGTAGTTTGACATTGCTTCAAAGTCTTTATTATGGTAGGTAAAAAAAAATAATGGAAGGGATTTTTAAGTTGACTTCCTAAGAATGTGGTCCCACAAGAAGAAAGCTCATGATGTCCAGCTGACCACTGGCCCTGAGGCCAAGCTGCCTTTGCCCTGAAGGACTCTGCATCTTGGAGCAGACATGGGCTTTGACCATGACAGAAGAACCTGAGGAGATGGGCTCACCAATGCCCCTCTCTCCTTGCCCCAGCTGGTGACAAGACAAGACACCAGCCCTGCCCTGCAATGCCACCATCGCTCAGGCAGGTCTCATCCAGATCTCATACTTTACAATTGCAAAAAGAAAAAAAAATCCCAACCTTCTTGGCCATCTAGTGGCTGTTTTGCTCAACCATAACCATTAGCATGTCAACCTGACCTGTATGCCCTGCCTCCATTTTCCCAACCCTGCCTCACGTGCTCTCCTGTCCTGGCTGTGTTACCGTGTTTCTCCGGTGACCAGTGTCCCCCATCCTTGGGGACGGTCCCCACAGCCAGGGCAGGGATGGGGCAAGACCTGCCCTCTCCACCGATGCTGAGGAACCTCTTGGCAAAATGAATAAAACAAAACCAAGAAAACTGGGTCCCACAAGACTTCTAACTAGAAAGGCTTTTGGCCAAGTCGAAGAAGAAACTAATACTGAGTCAGTCCTGCACAGAGCAGCCGGTTTCACTCCCCGGTCCAAATTTTTGCCTCCAGAAATATCAGTGACACCCTCCCCCACCGTGGGTCCATGTATAAAACCCTCACAAACGCCCGTGGGAAGGCCAGCGTGAGAGTGGGTGCCTGCCAACGCTCAGTAGTCCTTGTCACCATAGTCATTGTAAAGGACACTCAACGTCTGCTCCTCGCATGTCTTCTTGAGGTCCCGGCTGAGTTCTGACCAGTTGAGCCCATAGGGCTTGATCTCGCTGTAGCGGCAGGCAAGGTACTTGAGGGACGAGCGCTGGAGGCTGATCTTGGGCTCTTGCAGGAGGCTGTTGCACCAGCTGCTGAGGTCCCCCAGCTGCGAGAGGATGAGGCCGGCCTTCCTGCAGTGAGGGTGGGCAAGGGAGATGCCGGGGGGACAGACAGTGAGGGGTGGCAGGGGTGATCAAGGCACCATGGTGGGATGGTGGGAAGGGCAGGAGGAGCATATGAGGAGAGAAAAGCAAAGACAGTTAAGGACACCGTGGGAGCTCCTGGAGGGAAAAGAGGTCACGCGAGAGTCAGGCAGTGTGGAGAGCAGCTGAGCTGCTCCAGCTCCTGAGTTCCAGGTGGAGGAGGGATGGTGGGGCTGGGGGGACACAGCAGCCCCGTGGCGGCACTGCAAGGTTAAATGCACGCAACAGCAGCCCCTATCCATGTCAAAGATGCCCATGCCACCACAGTGGTGCTGGACCTGCTGCACTGGTCTTGGGGCTCACCTTACACTTCCCTGCCCTGTCCCCCCTTCTTCTTCCACGCTGTATCATCCCCACAAGGCCAGGTTTGCTGAGGGTTTAGTGAGGCAACAGTCACAGGTGTAGCTGTGAAACCCCAACACCCCTTGGGATGGGCATCATCGACGACTCAAATGGCATCACCAGTCACTGCTGCAGCTACTGGACCCCAAATATGACAGGATGGGAAAGTGGGAGTAAACAGCACCGCAGACAGTGGGGAGAAATGCTAAAAGGTGTCAGGCATGACATGTATGGCCAGCCCAGGGCAGTGTCACCATGTCTGTCCTCTCCATGAAGTGCATGTGTTGCATGTTTGGGAACTGTGCTGGTCACTCATGGCTTGGTGTAAGACACCTCAAGTGACATGGCAGGAACGGCAGGGAAAAGGCGGGCATGCCGGGAGCATCGCTCCCTTGCCATTAAGTGGCTGAGGGGGACGTGATGGAGAAGAAATGCACAGTATTGGGAGCCAGCATACTGGAACACCACCGAGCATGAAGGAGATTTAGGAAGAAAACCCTCTCAAAATATCATGCCTGACTTGTGGGGGTCTGTATGGAAGGCTGAAGGTGAGATAAAAATTATGGTCCTCATAAGATGCAATATCACAAGATATAAGTACAATGAACGACACTCCTGCTACATGACTTGTAATGTTTAGTAATGGTTTAGGAAACGTGTCCCACAGGACAGCGTGCAAGCTAGAAGGAATATACTGAGGCACACAACATAGGTTTGATCCAAAAAGCTCTGAGAGAGCAGGGGATGCAGCGGAGCTCCCCGGTTCTTTGCATGTGTATTTTGCATCTTCCAACTGCAGAGAGCAAAACAAGGAAAGTCACGGCAGTAGCGCTTCGTGAAGAGCCACAACCCAGCCAAGGAAGCCAGGAGAGAAGGTCGGGTGACAGAGGAAGAGGAGATCCAGGAGGAATCCATCTTCATCAGAAGACAGACATGCAGCACCCCCAGGGCAACATAGCCTCTGTGTGGGCTTGTTCCGATAGTGAGAAAGTGCTAAATTACCAACCCCTCATGTTGGATGAGATACTGGAAGAGCGCAGAGGATCCTGGCCAAATATGACCTAAATTGTGTTCTCTTCTTTTCACATTTTTCCTCTTAAAATTGTGCTTCTAATGCTTTTATCAAGAAAAACCAGTTTGTTCAGATAAAACACATTATGTTCATTTTAAACTTGTCTAGCACTTTGAGTGATCTCCAGGGAATCTGGCAAATGTGAAGGTAATGGATTCAAATGAAGTGTTTTGAAGGTGAGTATCGCATGTGCCTGGAAACCCAGACAAAAGTTTAAGTGTCTCAAGAGCTGGGATAATTTCCCTAGCTACCTTCAAGGTCAGCTGGTGGGTTAGTATAGACAGGGAAGAGAAGATACATCCCCTTAGTAGCTTTAACTCAGCATCTGTTCAGCACAGAACAGGCAGCGGAGGCACAAATTGTGATGCCAGGGAAAAAACCCTCTTTGTCACATTCTTACTTGGATAAGCATGGGTTGTGCGTGGGGCACATTGCTGTGTTGTGGTTGGTTTGACAGCTCAAGAGTACGTGTACCAACCATGGAGGAACATCCACAGCCCCTCCACATCTTCCTCCAGGCCAGGTACACCATGGCAGAGCTGCTTGGAGGGCTGCTTGGAGATGAATTTACCCCAGGCCCAGCCAGAGCCAACCTTGGCTTTCCTGGAGAGGAAACCCTCAAGAGGTCCATCATGGAGGTGGCTGCAGCTCCAAGGGGCCAGTCCGGAGCCACCGAAAGGATGTCCAGCTCTGCAGCCACGTGACACCTGCAGCCCTGGGGCTTACATCCAGAGCACAGCAGAGAACTGAAGGTGCTTAGCATGGTGCTGACTCTGGAGATAACCACCCAAGCTGGCCAGGTTTTCCAGCCGTGAAAAGGTAGCCAGCCTCTCACTTATCTTGGTCCCTGCACCTAGACACCTAGGCAAGGTGCCACGACTGCTTCTCTTCCTCCAGCATCACAGGTACCCTAACAGGAACGTTGAATATGATCCCACAGATTTTGGCTCAAAGCCCATAGACACCACCAGACTTCACCAGGCTTTGCATCAAATCCTACTTTCACTTATTGCTTGCTAGAAAATGACTTGCCTTTTCCTCCATTTCTTCTCCTTACGCAAAGTCCAGAGCTCTCTGCAGCTCTTCTCAGGCTGGGAGGGAGCGGCTCACTTTCATAACCCCAGACAATTTATCTGCACACACCCTTGCTTCCTTCAGTCCAGCAGCCAGCGTCGCCAAGAAGGGAGGCAAGCGCAGCCCAAGCGAGTGGAGCCAGAAGGCGGCACGGCCACGTGGAGGAGGAGGGACATGGTAGAGTCAGTCACATGGGTCCACATCCAGGACTTCAAAGGAGCATCAACAACAGTCAAACAAACACTCTGTCTGCTGGCTAAATAATGTCATCTGCAAGTGATTTGTCCTGTCACCACCAGTCTGGATCCTTCGCCCTCGCAGACGATCAAACAGGAGGTCTGCTTTCCAAGATTTGTCATCACCAGAACCCACTGCAGCTGCCTAAATGTCTCCTTCCAAGTAGCGCGAGCTGCAAACACTTCATCAGCAACTTGCGTCATCCCATCCTAAGTGCTCCAGCATTTCCAGAGGGTGGAATTAACCCTCTGGCTCATAGATACACGCAGCAAATGGTAACATTTTGGCAATTCAGTGGCATTTCTGGCTGCTCCATGCCAAAGCACCTCTGCCTCGTGGGGCTTGAGGAGGCAGCTTCCACCCCATGTTCTGGCTGGTCCTTGGTCTCCTCACTGAGGCAGTGAGGGCAATGCTCATCCTCGGCGATGGCAGTGGCTGTGTGACAACTCCAGTCTGTCATGTAAGGAATTTTATGTACTCCTCATGAAAACCATCACAACAGATGTCAGATGGTCTGTGCAAACCGAGGCTGGATTTCACATCTGGAAACGGAGACAGAGTGGCATCACCGCAGCTGGGCTCAAGGCGAAGGTGAGACATGAGTCCAAGCCTGCTGATCCCACTCGGTGTCATGGGAATGAAGCAACCCTAGGAAGAGGAGCTGGTGCGAGCCTCAGCCTTAACAAGACTCCATGTGCTGGGATGTTGCTACTGAGCTTTGAGGCTGTGCCTCAAAGAGCTTGCATTTCTTAGAACATAAATGGGAAAAAGGAAAAGAGGACAGACCCCAGCTTTGCCCCAGGTAGTGGAGGATCTCTTAGGAGCTTCCCACCAAAGCTGAACCGGGAGGCATACCTAAGACATTAAGTGCAAGGCAGCCACCAGCTATTTACTGAGTCTTTCTGACTGCCTAGCAGAGGTTTGGAGGACAGAGGAGATATGCGGAGGATCTCCAATCCTCTGCTAGAAATCCACAACCGATCACCTGGAGAAGCAGGGCTGGAAGACGGCTAGTCGTGAGACCGCCAAGAGGAGGTGTGGAGCAGGGGCTAAGGTGGAGGCCATGCATTTCATAGATGGGAGCTGTTGCTGACGTACATTTGAAGTAATCCCTATTTCTGGATGGGCTCAAGGCTCCAGTTCTTTGGAGGCCAGATGCTATGAAACATCACTGCAGCCCACACAATCTCCCAGCCCAGCTTGCTAAACTGACTGGAAACATCCACGTTACTGGGAAACCATGCAGACAAAAGCACATGTCGAAGGACATGGGGAAAAGGGAACATCTGGCTTCCTCCGCAAGCCCAGGGCATGAGGCACCCCATCCCCAGGCAGCTGGAGGGGCTGCAGTGACCTGGATGAGTCCGGGACAGGACATGGTGTTCACTCAGGCCTGACGGGACTGTTTCAGCCAGGAAGAGCTCAGGATAACCTCCTCCAGAACCTACTGTGGCAGCTCAGCACTGCCTGGGCACCAAAAACACTCGTGTCCCTGAGATCACCCCACATGACCACAGAAATGGATCAAAAGGGATGGAACACATGCAATTCAGACCCAAGGTCAATCCACTGCCTGCTTTGGACCACAAGTGATAGCGAGTTCAACAGAGATGCATTCAACTCAAGCCAAAGCCCAGGAAAAGGAGGAAAGCCAAGTCTGACCTTGGCATGGCCTAGCACATGTATGTGTGTTTGCACGCCTTTCGTCCAGCAGCTTCCACAACCAAGCTCTTCTGTGTCACCTTCTCCAGCAGGCTTGAAGGTACAACCACCTCTGTGCAGCTTCTTCCCTCCATCAATGCCCAGGGCCCTTCTCTAGCAACATGTTCTGACCACACTCCCTCCCCTTCTCACCCGCAACAACCTCCATTCCTCAAAAGTGCATTGTTTTTCTAAGACCTTCTGCCTTTTTGCCTGTGGCAGCAGCTACTGAGGGAAAAAGAGAATCCCATCCCCTTCCCACCCTGCATAGCATGAATGGACTAGGCAAAACTCCAGAGACGGTATAGGGTTGGTGGGATGGACAAGAATGACGGGTTGACAATGGTCTACCACCTTCAACCTTGTCCTGTGTTTACGGTCCTTCAAGGGAGATGGCTGGACCCCAAACATATGCACAGCATCCAGCAAAACGGGAACCCCACTGTGAGATTTTCAGCTCTATCAAACAAATTCATGAGATTTGCCAGAGAGCCACCTTCCTGGTGACCAACATCTACAAGGGATAAGCGTGTTGGTGGGTGGGCCTGCCTAGCCAACCCAGCTCCCGAGCCTACCTGGGCCCCAGCTCATCTTCACAGCGCCAGGTGAACTCCCCAAAGCTCTCGTAGTGCTGGTTGTAGTGGTAAAGGACTCGGTGCAGGCTGGGGGAACCCAGGTCCAGCAGAGTGTTGTAGGCTGTTTGCTGCTCCTTGCCACTGGTGTAGCCATTGAAGAGGTTGTAGATCTTGTCTGCTATTTCTGGACAGAAGGACAGCGGGTATTCAGTGGGGTGCAAGGAAGGCATGAACAAAGCCCATCAGGCTAAACCTCAGCTCTAGGGAAACCAAGACCAGAGCCAAGATTTGTGCCAAGTTATGATTTACATCATATCAAGACAAGGTCCCAGTGGAGGAGCAACAGCGTAGATGGCATTCCCGGAACTCAGTCCAGGTTAGGTTCCCATAGTTTGGTCCAATTAGGAAAAGAAATAGGTGGTGTCATCGGGTACTGTTAGTGAAATACCATTTATTTATGAGAAGGTGTTTCTTGAGCACAGCCACCACCTACACCACCAGTTGCTTTCTGGGCAGGACAGGCAGTTCTTCTTGGCTATTTTGGTATGTCCTGAATGCCTGACCCTCAACCCATCTTCCCACCCCTCCACCAGCACAGAGTGCCTCTGCATTTTTTTGCGGAGAAGATGTGTGCGGCCTGCCGCCTTCCACACCAACCCTCAACATCACGTGGCAGCACCTGAGCCACCATGGGTGAAGGAGCTGTTACAGCCAGGACACAAGACATGTGCAGAGACACGCTGGAAGGGGGAACTCCTTGTTGCTGGTCGCAAGCATCACAGTCCAGCAGCTCCCTCCATCTCACCTTGAGCTTTCACATCGTCTACCACAGGGCAGGGGGTCTTGACCGTCACATCACTGGACCTGGAGCGTCTTCCCGTGTTATCAACTCCCCAGAGCGTGAACCTGGCCGAGAAGGAAAAAGGTGAAGCTCCGGACTCCCAGGACTTCATGCAAACACAGGCAGCATCAGGCAGGAGCACCATGGTCAGGGCAACAGCGCTGCCATAGGCATGGCATGGGAGAGGCGACTCACATGTAGGTGGTGTCCGGCTCCAGGCAGCGAACAATGAGGGAGATGGTGGAGGAGAGCCTGTCGGGCACTTGGGCCGGCATGGCACAGGGTGACTTGGCGCCGGAGATGATGTCGTCCACGAAGCTCAGCACCGTCTCTAGGGAGAGAGGGAAGGACATGCCGTGGGTGATGACACAGGTGTCCCCAGGGCTGTGGAGAGCTGCTGAGGTCTGTGCCCACTACCATGCTGCCTGGTGCCGAGGGGGACCAAGGCTTATGCATGGGCCTGGTGCAGAAATGGACCTATTGCTTTTCCAGCAAGGCTCATGTCCATGGCATGGAGCTGCCACTTCTGCAGCATGGTGGGTAGGAGAGGGGCTGCTTTCTCTTCCACAGGATACTGAATATGTTGCAGCATCCCCTTGCTAAGAGGGAGACAGAGGTTCTCCTCCAACATCTCCAACCCACCCTCCCCAGAGAGAACCAGTGGAGTCCTCACTCACCTGTCTCCACCTTGGAGTGGTCCATTCTGTCGGTGACTTTCTCTTGACGGAGGAGGTAGTCGACGATCTGCACCCCAATAGGGGGCTCTGAGTGCCCCCACTCCAGCACCACCAGTGTGCTGCTGGGCTCGTGAGCAGTGGAGAGGCGCAGGCTGGGGGGCAATGCCAGCTGGTCAGCATCTCAGGAGGGCAAGGTCAGCCAGACATCCCCACCGCCCACCCATGCTGACCCTCACCCATGTCTATTATTGCCTTGCTGCTCCTGTGTGCCTCAAAAAGGCAGTAAAACTGCCAGGCTGAGGCACACAGTATGGGAGAGATGCTGAGGACAACCTCTCCAGCCAGTCCCCATGGCTGGTGCAAAAAGCAGCATGAGCATATTTGCTAGTGCTACTCGCTCTGCTGTGCAGACCACATGCAAATGCACCAGAAACTAGCTGGTTTCTGTAAGGTAGTATGTAAGGAATGATTTTGCTTTACTCTCTCACAGCAAAAGGGCTTCAAAGCCATTAACCCATAGGAGAGAGCAACCTCAGGAGAAAAGTGACTCCCCGTTTCCTACCCCTCCTGGCTCTGGGCATGCTGGTCCAAAGGGCTCCTTCCCTGGGGTTGCTCTACCAGGATGGATCCAAAAACAGCTCCCCAGTCCTCAGCTGAATTTAGAAAAGACACTGCATCTCTGCATCCTCTGCCTGATTTCTAGGTCCCCCATCTATTTGCAAACCTGTCCCATAAAGCCACCTCAGCCCCACCACCTCCTGCCACCACACTGTTGGCCATCACCACCTCCTCTCAGACCCATCACACCAAAAGGCCAGGCTGGGCATGCGTGGAGACCTACATGGGGTGTGGGAGAGGTGCGCAGGTGGGCAGCCCATCAGCCCCAAAGGCACTGGAGTCGCAGCGGCACCAGTCCTCGATGACATCCCCGCTGCCCGAGCACCACAGCGAGCTCATGGTGGCCTCCTGCAAGAGCTGGGAGAGAGGAGAAGGGGGTGAGCACTGGACAGGTGAGCTCCCATCCCACCACCACTTGAGTCACTGCTCATCCATCCCCTGGTGGGTTCAGCATGGTCCATCCACCCTGGAGAGCAGGGCTGGCCAACAGGCAAGGGCTGCCATGGCTTGACTTGATGCTACCAGGTCAAGCTGCCTGCAAAGACCACCCCAATGCTGTCCTGCCATCCCCCATGCCCACCCCACCACCCCCAGCCAGTGGCTCCTCACCCGCTGGGTCTGGTTGTTGGTGACCAGCTCGTAGATGGGGGCCGCTTTGGTGACCTCCAGCAGGATGGGCTCGGCCAGCACATCAGGACTGGAGGTGACGTGGCAGAGCGGACAGGAGGAGGGGCAGCGCCCGCGGCTCTGGCACTCCATCCGCACGCCAGCTGCCATGCGCTTGGTGCCTGACTCGGAGAGGCTGGCGATGTATTCGGGGAAGGTGAGCACCTTGGGGTCCCGCTCACGCTCCTCTGACTCGTCCGAGGGGGAGTTACCTGTGGAAGGGGGAAAAGAGCACCAGGGTTTGCTCTGAGCCATCAATAAGGGGATGCGAGGGGGCTAGAGCCCTGCCTTCCCTGCCGCCCAAAGACACCGCCCCCACATCCTTAAGAGCTCCCCATTTGCTCTGTATGGATGAAATGCTCACTGGTCTTCAGAGAAGGAATCAGGACTGAAAATTCCACCCTGGCCTCTACCATCACAGGTCCTTTTGTCTCCCCGTGCCTCAGTTTCCCCAGCACCAGCCCTTCGCCTGGCACTGGGATGGACCACCCTTGCAGCAGGTCCCCACGAGAGGGAGCCTCCTTCATGCGGCTGGAGACTCATGAAGGACCTGCCTGGGCACCTTTACCCCACACTGACGCCCCAGCAAAGCCCCCTGCCAAACCACTCCACTGCAAAAGCCCTCCTGGCCCAACAGCTGATTTTTTCGCTTGACTCCCCTGGTTTCTGTAGGCCCCCAATCAAAGCTGATGTGACAGAGCATGTTGGAGACCAGAAAGGATGAGCTCCTCTTCCTAGGGTTGCTTCATTCCCATGACACCGAGTGGGATCAGCAGGCTTGGACTTATGTCTCACCACGAAGCAAAAGAAAATGGTGAGATGGAGGCAGATATGTTCATTGGGACCGCAGACCCCCAGCCAGACTGTGATGAGACTGAAGGCTCGTTTGCCCTCTGCCCCGTGCACACAGCCCCCAGGCAACCCTGCCAACCCTCAGGCAACCCTGCAAACCAACAGGCTCGGAAAAAAGATTTGCAGCAGGAAAGCATTGCCACGGTCTACGCTTTTTCCAGCTCCGCACAAAGGTGCCTGACGCTGGGTACCACCATGGCCCCTCCACACGAGGCAGTGAGCCAGACCCTGCACTTGGTGGGCTTTTCTCCAGCGCTCCCATAGCAGGAAATATTTTGACACAAGGGGAAAAGTCCTGGCACAGCAGTCAAGAAGGTAGGATCTGCCCATCACTGCTGTGCCCTGGCTAGCATTGCCCCGCCGCTGTGAGCCTTGCCGTGCAGGGGAACAGTGCTTTTCACCCAAAATTCCTGCCAAAGGCTGACTCTGGCTCTACACTGAAGAAAAAGGGGCCCAGAGGGACCATTGATGGTGTTCAGTGGGGTCAGAGAAAGCCAAAGGACGCCCAGGCAAAACCTCGCCCCTTGGGCAGGCTCAGGGCATCGCCAGCGGTGGCTTGGTATGGGCTGGCTGCTGCGGGGAGCTGCCGGAGAGCACGTCCATGGCTCGATAGGAAGATCTTCCTATTGCAAGGGTTTACTGAGAAATGGGCCAGCGCTAGCCTATCCTCGAGACTCCTGCAAAGAAAACAAGGCTGTTAAACAAAACGCATGGTACAAGAGCATTGCTCTGCTCCCCCAGCAAGCTGGAAATGGATCGCTTTGGGCTGGCTGTGAATTGCAGCTTAGCAGGCGCCGAAGGAAAGCAGAGGAGCCAGGGAATGATTTGTCTCTTGCAATTTCTCAATCGATATCCAGCTCTTGACGTTTGCAAACAAAAAGCAAAGGAGGGAAAGTGGCAGGTGCCAGAGCGAAACCGAAATGTGATATTGTGGGTGGAAAGAGACTGCCAGACCTGAAAAGCCTCCAAGCAGGAAAATCAAAGAGGAGGAAATTGCAGAAGAAAAAAAAGTACTTGCAATCAAAAGATGCTACATCTGGAGACAGCCCACAGTAAAACAGCAATGGGTCTGTACTCTCGCAGGTGGGCTTGGGAAGAAGTCCAGGCTCCAGGAGGCCTGAGCCCACAGGATCCAGACTCAGGCTCAGACAGAAGCCTTTCCCACACAAGAGCCCTGGAGAGAAAACAAATGTCTCTGTGGCCAGGGCACAGCAAGAGCAGCACTGTAGGCTGGTGCTAATACTGAGAATTATGAAGCTTCATGATGGAAACAATGCGGCGGCCATGGTGCCTGTGAGCTCCAAGCTCACACTGCCTGCACCCGGGAGCTCCTGAGCAAACCAAGGTCACCTAAAAAGCAGCAGCTCCGCTCGGCATCCCCGGTGTCCGGGCTTGGGAGCTGGCTCTTGCTTGCTGCCCAAGCCTGGGTGGTACAACCCTATGTCCCCAGCACAGGCAGCAAAATGCCTGCAGGCAGCTTTGCAAAGGCCAGCACAAGAGATGCTGTGGTCCTGGTGACAGCCTGCAGCTTTTGGAAAGCTCGTGTCCAAACCAGCCATTGCCTGCCTGCATAACCCCTTCTACAGGGGAGCCGTCGCACCTCGCTGCAGCAAGGGCTCCGGAGGGGATGCAGCAGTGCTGGATGCCCTCTGCACCGTGGTGTACCTCCCAGTTCATAACTGGGCTCCAGGCATTAAAAGTACAGTGCTGACAGCCTGGGAGAAGAAAGCACGTTAGAGAAGAAAAGTCTGGCCACGGGATGCAAGTGGAAGAGAGCAGATATGGTGGAGACAAAAGGAAGGAAGGAACAGGATTAGAGACAAATAACAGTTAAGTCCAGAATCAGGCAGGACGGTTTGGTGGGATTAGTGCATTCATCTTTCATCTCCCTGGGGATGTGGGTATTTATCTTCCTTTCTGGCCCAGACTAATGCCTGCTGCAGTCCACAGGAGTCCTTCAGCTGGCTTCAAAGGGTGCAAGAGCAGGGTGTAAATAAGAGGACGAGATGGGATGCAGCCCTGACACAGGCTGAGCACTTTCCCTGCTATGCCAAAAGCAAACCCAGCTTCCAACTCTCATGGGGTGGCTTTGGGGACCCTTCCTGGGGACGAGCGGGTCTCCTACCTTTGCTGATGTCCTCGTACTCCAGCCAGAGCTGCCGCTGGACCTGCCTGTTGGGATACCAGATGGAGCAGGACTCCTCAAAGCCATACACTGCCTCTTGGATGTAGTGGTTGCCAAACTGGTCCAGTAGCGCCATGAAATCTCCACGGGAGGTGGCCCCGTCCAGAGAGTGGAGCGCATTGCTGAAGGCTGGGGAGGAGACAGGAGAAGATGGTCAAATCTCAGGGGACCCCAAGACCTTGCCACCCCTCTAACATGCTTGTGATGGGCAACCAACCTCTGAGCCCATCACTTGCCAGAAGAAGGCTGTGAATCCTCTTGCCACCCCTTTTTCCCTTCTTCCCCCCAGCCCTGCACGCTTACACTGGGAGATGCTCAGCTGGTTGAGCCGGACGTGGTACATGACAGACTGCACCTTCCAGTGCTGCAAGAGGGGGTACCCAGACACCTCGCTGAAGTTCACCATCCCTGCCAGAGAAAGGACACAGGAGCTCAGCACCACTGCCCAGGGACACCTCGCTGTGGGGGTGGCTGCAACCCCTCATGCTGTGCCTGGGGCAATGCAGCCAGCAGGGTGGGAAGAAGCTGGGGGAAAGGACTGTGCACACACCATGTCCCCCCGGGGAGGCAGCAAGGCATTCAGAGCTGAGGGTCAGCTGCTCCCCGGCAATTAAAATCATGGCTTTGAAGGAAAACACGTGTGCTCGTTTCATTCTGCCGTCCAGGGCTCTGCATCGGAAGATAACAAGCCTCCTCCTGCATCCCCTCCTGATTCCTCCCTGGCGCCTGCTCCCAAGACATGCCCAGGTGTGCTAATTATTTCACTAATGAGAGCTGAGCTTTTTAATGAGCAGTTTGCAGGCCTGGGAACGGTCACCGTCACACCATGCGTGCCTAGGTGCAGCCAACTGAGAGGCCCTGGTATTCCTTTTGGCTAGGACTGAGCTGAGCAGGACACACGTATAGGGGGGAAATCACGTGCCTGCTGATGCTCCTACTTCCTCGGGATGTTATGGTAGTGCTGGAGCTGAGCAGGACCTGGGGTTTCTAGCTCTTCAGGCAAAGACATCTTGTTCTCCAGCCACTTAACTGTGTGTTATGGGAGCCAGAAATTCATGGAGACCAGGGCTGGGCAGCCACTTTGTCCTGCCCAAGGCATGAACCAAGGAATGTAGCAGCTCAGCTTCCATGAGCAGAGGGACAGAGAGGCCACCAAGCCTGGGCAAAGCCCCAGAAAGTCAATTGAAGGGTGCTCATGGCTCTGATTTTGGTGACCAGAGCATCCTGTGGTGCGCTGCAGCAGAATGCTGGGGCATGGCCACCTCCTCCCTCACAGCTCCACTGCCGTACAGCCAACGCCGCACGCCTCTGCTCAGCAGTGAAGTGGCAAACTCTGCTGCTAAACAGCCACACAGCAGGAGTTCAGGAGGATAACATCGGGCATCCCCTGCTCCATAACAAGAAATGAAGGCAGAGGATAAGGAGGATAAGATCCTTTGCGTTCCAGTGCCTCTCCCTTCAGCGCTGGCTGGTACCAACAGCTTCAAAGCCTTGCTCTTCCCTGCAAAGTGTTTATGCAAAAACAGCTCTTCCTTACTCATCAGCTCTGCCTCTCATGTATTCACAGCAATATCCAGATCTGCTTACTGACAAGCAGAGAAGATTTTACTTCTTTTCCTTTTTTTTTTTTTTTTCTTAATCAGCCACAAAGAGCCAGCAGAGCAGTGGGAAATGAATAGGATAATTTACTGACTTCTGCCTCCTTGGCATAATTGCCTGCAGAGTCCCAGTCCCACCGACCCTGCCATGATGCTGAGGCGTGGTGGCAGGACCTTCCTTACATCCATGCAACCATGCCAAAGGCAGCAGAACCCCATTGGGAGGCAGGTGTCCTCCAGCACCTCCAGGCAGGGCTGAGCATCCCCGTGGCTGCAGGGGTGACCCGCTGACACAGGTCTCTTGGGGTAGCTCAGCCCTGCCGGGACCTGCCAGCACCCTCCTCCCTGCCTGCATCTGCCTGCGCATACACCTACGTTGCCATGCACACTGTCGGAGCAACCAGCACCCATTGGGCCCTGGGAGCAGCCCATGGGTGCTCCCCAAAACCCCCCTGGGAGCTCTGCCAAATGAAGCAAATGCACAAGGTCTCATATAAGACCACCCTGCAGAGACCTTCCAAAAAAACCTTACTATCCACAACCCTCATTTAGTAGCTGCCCGGTGTCCTCGGCCATTTCAGCCAACAGCAACAAGTACCAAGGAAACAAAGGCTATTTAGGGGTGCTGGCAACTTGGTGGAAGAAAAGTAAATCTTTGAAGGTTGTCTAGGAATCCATGACAACCCTATCGCTCATGGCCCACGATGCTCTGGCAGGACAAACTGAAACATTTTGATTTGGTTGCGGCAGGTTTTGAATGCTTCGTTACTCCAGCAAAGGGTTTCTGATTTGGAAATCAAATGAAGGGTATTTGGAAAACTTTTTTGCCTTGAATAAAAAAAAAAAATCCTTTTTGAAAATACTCCAAATATCCAATGGATTCTGCAGCTTTTATGCCGCACAATTAATTTACAGCCTCTCCCTCTCCTTTATTTTTAATGCCTTCCTCTTACCGCTGCTGCAGGTGAGCACGGGATGCTAAAGCCAGACTAGATATATCCCATGGTAGATGTATCCCACAGTAGATGTATCCCCTGGGAGGGTTAGGTCCCGAAGCCAGGCACACCAGCAGTTGCCCCGTCGGGAGAGGTGTGGGTCTTGCCAGACTCACTCACCGGTGAGGAACTCAGGGTCAGGCGTGGGGTCGGAAAGCTCCTCTTGGCACTGGTTCTCCAGCGGCACCGTGGCCACCACCAGCCCATCCGGCAGCTGCTGCTCCAGGCCCCGGGCAAAGTTGTTCTGCCTGGAAGTTAATTGCAGAGAGGGAGGGCAGGGCTGGAGGACAGGGGAACTGCCTGGGATCATCCCCACCAGCCAGTCACCCATCCCAAAAAGCCACCCACTACCAAGCCTTTCCTTTGGGCACAGGTTACAAAGATGTCTACTCTCAATGGAAAGCTTCAGATGAGCCCTCCCCACCAGCCGCTCCATCTCCTACAAAGCTTGCCCAGACATGGATGGACCAGGCAGTCTGCTAAGGTCCAGCCCCAGGCTGCTTCCCATGCCTTCTTCTCGGAGAGGATGGCGAGGTCTGACCCTGCTGGAGTCACCTCCCCATGTCCCCAACTCACCTGAATGTCCCTTTGAGCACCTGCCCCATGGCCACCTCCTTGGAGTGGTTGTTGTAGCCGTAGAAGATCTCCCCAAAGAGTGTCTGGTTCATGGGCGGCTCCCGGGGCTCGCCGCAGTCCCCCGCCTCAGGACACGACTCTGATATGAGCTGGCACGACCGCCCATCCGTGCCCAGCTTGTAGTCCTCGATGCACCTGGGAAGCCAGCACAAGGTCTGCCATCAGCTGCAGCCCCCACTGGTGGAGACTGGGGCCACCAGGCCACCCCAGCAGGGACACTGGGAACAGAGGAGACCCTCCCTCCCAACCCTACAAGCTCAGGGTGGCAGTGGCAAGGTACAGCAGCACCTCAGGGGTGTCCCCGTGGCAGGGGTGGTGATGGGTTGCTCACCCACAGAACATGAGGATGTTGTAGAGCAGGGGCTCCTCGGGCAGGGGGACCATCTGCTGCAGGCACAGCTGCTCGCAGCCCCCATTGAAGCCATCCGAGCAGTCCACGCCGACGTGACGGTCGTAGCAGCCTGTGCCGTCCTTCATGGGGCTCAGTCCTGTCGGGCACTGGCAGGGGTAGGGGAAGTGAGAGGTGAAACCCCAGAGGAAGAAATCTGGCCCTGGGGCTGAGGCAGAGGGGAGGGCTCCGGCACTGCTCTCCATTGGAAATTGCAGCGTGAGCAATGCTTGGGAGCTGTGGGACAGACGGCAGCAAGACCGCCCATGGCTGCAGGTGTTCCTCCTGCACCGAAGCCTCTTTGCAGCCCTGGGGAGTGCAGCCCCTGGGGTGGGAGCCCCCCAAGCTGCCCCGCACCAAGGTAATGTGCTGGCATCAACCCCACTCACCAGCACCCAGCTCCGGTGACCACCAAAGCAATACTGCCCTTTCCAAACCCACCGTCTGCCCCATGCTCACAGGCTCCCCACCCCAATGTCCAGCTCTGGTGGCATCGCAGCAGGACACCCCAGGCCCACAAACCCCTCCATTTCGGGGCACATGCTTTCTCTGCACAGCAAAGCAGCTGCGGTGGTGGCAGGGGACGCGCATGAGAGATGTGGGACATCCTGGACAGCCACCAAGCAGATGGGCGCTCGGTCCCTTGTGCATGTGTGCAGCAAGGGCAGGCACAGAGGAGATGCCAGCCTGAAAACATCTCTTCCCACTGCAAAACCAACCCCAAAATATCCATCCCAAGGTGATGGGAAGGGAGGAAGGATCCAGCCCTTCCCCTTCCACCCTCCCCGTCCTTGCTCACACCAAAGGAGATTTGCAGGTTCCCAGGGGGCCACGCACCACACAGCCTGTCGAGTCCAGCTTGCGGTCCGAGATGCAGCGGAAGTTCTTGCTGCAGCCCCCGTTGTCCCGGGAGCAGTCACGGACAGGGCCAAAGGAGTCAAGGAGGACCTCCAGGCTGTCGAAGGAGGAGGAGGTCATCAGCTCTTCCCTGCGAGGAGGAGGAGGAGGTATATCACTGCTCTGATGAGACGTTGCGATGCGTGCACGACCACAGCTGCTGCATGGGTTTTTCCGGAACTCAGGTTTCCTTCTGGCTGACAGTGAACTGAATGGCAGCCAAGCTTCTAGAGGGATGCAGGAGCTACTGAGATGATGAGAGCTACTTCCAAAGGCTCAGCTTTGCAGGCACTAAAGAGGGGCAGGTTAATGGACATACTAATCTCCACCTGCAAAATGTGGGATGGGGGTCCCAGCTCTCATCAACCCCCACATGCTTTGGGTTGGTCCTCTCACTCCAGGGATGCACTGCCAGTTTATTTGCTGAAACACCTCCTAAACGCCCTAGCCCCACCGTCGCACCTACCTGACCTCCACCGCGTCCTCCATCACCGTCATATCGGTCTTGCACTTGGCCGAGGGGTTGATAGCCAGCTCGGCTGGCGGGATGACGAAGCTCTTGCTTAGTGGCAGCCACATGCCCTCCCCCAGGGTGTAGGTGAATCTGCCAGGGAGAGCAGCAAAGGCTGGCATGGAGGGAAATGCTGAGCCCAGAGGGCTGCCTCTACCCAAAACCAAGCCCTTGAACCTCCCCCCTGCCCTGCAGGGTTGCCAGCCTGAGCAAAAGCAGATGGGCAGGGTAAAGTGGGCTCCTCTGAATGCACCCAAATGACCCCAAAAAGCACACATAATTTAGGTAATTAAAAAAAAAAAAAGACAGACATTTCTCTTTTCAGTAGAAATCTTCCTTCAGAGCCTAAACTTCACTCTCATCATTGATGGAGAAGAGGAACCAGCTGCTGGGCATCCAGCAGCCCACATGGCAGCTGTGGTAGGACCTTCTCAGCCATGCTCGCATGTGCCCAGGAGGTGGCACAGGACAGCCGTGCTCAGACCTCCCAGCTGGGGCACCAGCCTGCCTGTATGCCCTGAGTCGTATTTTTGAGCCCCAAACTGTGTTGACCAGGTTGCCTTTACTGCTTACCGAAAAATCTTGTCAGATGGCTGCTCGCCCAGCACCAAGTCGAAGCCACGCTGGAAGATGGTGTAAGGCCAAGGCCTGGAAGAGAAACCCAGGAGCATCACGCCAGCATCATGCCCTCACCACCCCTCACAGCCTGAAATGCTTCCCCCGCTCAGCCCCCAGCTCATGTGCAGAGGGATCCTGGGATGAGTCAGCTCAAATGAAGCCAGGACAAGGATAAAATAGCCCCACATCCAAGTTCTTTATTTTGGGGTTCCTACAACATCAGCTCCTCACCCCAGCCCCAACCCACCAGCGGGTCAGTGGTATATCACATCCTTCATTTTGGGTACAGCACAAACCTGTCCCCCCACCCGCCTGGCATCCGTGAGCTTCTGCACGCTTGGGTACTGCCCACCCGGCTCCCATTTTAGGGATTTACATCACAACCATCGAACTGCAAAAAAACCCCAAAAAACAGCTGGACCCTCTCTCTGCGAGGCTTTTGCAAGGGAGCACGTCAGGTCCGGGGCCGCAGCTTCACCACCTGCCTCATTCCCCTTAGGCCTCATTGTTTCAGGAGGGGAACTGAGGAAGCCTCAGCCCCCACGGGACTTTGCAAAGGGGTCTGGAAGACAAGCTGGAAGTTTGGAGCCAAGTGGGAGGCTGGAGAGCTGATGGGCCCACCTCCTCCATCGCTGCTGTCCTAGACAGCACAGGGTGACATGCAACCACGACTCAGTGGACGGTGCCCTTTAGTGGGACACCCGTGGCTGCGACACCTCGGGACGTGCATCCCCCGCAGCACGGCCCTGCTGGCAGAGCATCGCTTGCAGAGCGAGGCTGACAAGGCAGACCAAGGGGAGGCACAGAGACCCAGCCGCAGTGAGCTTTGAATCAGGCAACACGAACCCCACTCCCAAACCCTAAAGCTCCAAATCCCCTTTGCAAGAGCTCAGAGCTGGGGAAAGAAAGATTTTCCATCCCATTGCATCACTGCTGTTAAAATTATTGGTAAGAGCATCGGGTGCTGCTGACAAGCCCGGAGATTTTCTCCAGAGGCAATTACAGCTCTCCTGCACAAACACTTTAATTTCTAATCTGAAGTTATTTCAGCAAGGACAAAAAAAGAAAAAAAAAATCCTGATTGCAGGATTACAGCGCACCGTCTCATTTCCTTGCTGGGATACAATGCCACTTTCCCGTCCGGTCGGCTGGGAGCAGGGGATTACATTCAGCCTGCAGATCGGATTGCCCTGAATGAGGTCAGCTTCAGCTGGAAAGCGATGTGCTGCTTGCATCTCGCCAACGCCTTGAAAGCTTCGCGCCTCCGCCTTCCAGCGCTCCCGCAGATGGGTTTTATTCTTGCTTCTCAGGAGCACGCCAGGCAGGGAACAAAAGCAGAGGCAAGGTATTGTTCCCCATCGACTCGGGTGGAAAAGCAGTTGTGAGGAGTCGCTCTTGGCTTGTAGTGGAGCTCAGCCCCAGGGCAGGCACTGCGGAGGCGTGGTGGCTGCTGGACCTCTGCCAGAGGGCACATCTGGCAGCCCACAGATGCCGACACGTCCGGGACATGCAGCCAGTGGGCTTGGACCTGCCTGCAAGATGGAAATCAGCGCCCAGGCCAGGTTGCATCCACCCAGGGTGCAATTTCCAACTGTGGCTAAAATTCATGTGATGATGACTTTGAGCCGGGGAAGAGGTTTCCATGCTCCAGGAAGGGACCATGTGGCATCTCCCCAGCCTGCCTTACTTTGCCTCTACTCGGGGTCAAAAAAGGCCTGTTAAAAGGAAGATTCAGCCTTTAGCTATGTGCCTACGTGGCAGAGGACAACCAATGCTGCCAGGAGCCATTGAGTCTGCAAGGACGTGGTACCTTCTGCAGGGAAGCCCTGGGACTGTCCCCATACAAGACCTCCAGCTCAGCAAGAGGCACTTATCCATCCTCATCTCCGAGGAATCTCTCCAGGAGCTCATCACCGACATTTCCACCCATGCACCCTTGCTGACTCGTGCCTTCTGCTGCAGAGGATGGGGCAAGATCTCCTCCCCCAGGCACACCTCACCTCCTCCATCACTGCCTTTTGCCCCCTGTGCCTCTGCTGCTGTTTCACCCCCTCCTTCCTCTCCCGTGCACGCAAGTGTGTGCCCCCACACACTTGCTGTCTCCCTCCCCACTTTCTGTGATCACTGGAGGCACCTCGCTGCTCTGGTTTTTGTTGCTCTTGGCAGGTATTTTGATTGCATGGTCTTCAGAGCTCACAAAGGAAAGAGGGACTGATCAGAAGCAGCTCTGCGCCTGATCAGGTTGGATTAAATGGGCCAGAAATGACAGCTCTCAGCTCCCTGCAAGCCTTGGCGCTCAGGTAGGCATCTGAACAACAAAACAGGGGATCACCAGGGCAGCTGAGAACCAGCAAACTCCCCACATGCAGTCAGCAAGTTCCCACAGCCAAAGCGCTGCCATTGCATCCTCAGGACGATCCTTGGGCCTCTTTTCTTTTTCCAGCTGGACCATTACCTATGCTTTGCTCCAGATCTGGGCTTGAGTGGAAGCTCCCAAAATACCAGCTAAGCCCTCCAGACCTGGTGCGGCTGGTGATGCTCTGACCCACCTCAACAGGACCGCAGGCAGGCTCGAATTGCAGCCCCAAGGGGACAAAGCCAGACTGACTTCCAGCGTTGAGAACCGTGCTCCTGCCAGTCCTTGCTCCCTGCAAAGCTCGTCTAGACAAGATGGGTGGGATGAGGAATCAAAGGCCAGTGCCCACAGGATGCAGCCGCGATGAGCTAACCCGGAGCAGCTGCTTGAGGGGAGCTGGCAGGGAGGTCGGAGGGGCTGCAGGAGGCTTTGCAGAGGGCACTGAGAAGTCGCTGCATGTGAGCATGGCTGAAATGCAGCTGGAGGAGGTGGTCAGCTGTTACGCACTGAAATAGGTGATTTCATGTCTGGTTCCCTGAACCCCTGTGTTCCTGGAGGTTTCCACCCAGTGAGCGGCACGAGGACGACCATGCTGAACCCCATCATGGCATCAAAGCACCAGCTCCAAGTGCATGCTGGGAGCGAGCGGCGCAGACAAAGGCACTCACCGCATCCCTTCACTGGCGGCTCAGGAGTTCAAGCCCACGGTGAACGGACCAGAAGCATCCCCGCAGTGCCTGCACCCTCCTCCAGCACCGGGACCCACTCCCCACCATGACCAAAGTGGGGACCCATGAAGACCCAACACCACCCTGATGGGGGGTGAGCAGAGAGCAGCTGTGACACAAGCACCAAGCCGCTGACTTCTGCCACCAGCGATGCCCATCCTGGCTCCTCCCTGACTTTGCTTTGCTTTGCAATGGCTTTGCTCAGACTTCAGCTGCCAATGCTTCTCCCCTTCCCACCTCCCCACACCCCCACTCCCTGCCATCCCTACCAAGCAGCTCTTTATTAAAAATGCTAATGCCGGCACTTTCTCCCTGGGCTGCCCGTAAATCTGCGAGGAGAATGGGGCGGGAGGAGGAGGCGGATGGGTGGTTTGGTGAAAGGATCTGAAAGAAAGAGGAGCTTTTTATCTGGCTGTCCTTCAAGCTCGCAAAGCCAAGGCACACGGCAGGGAATGGAGAGAGGCAGAGGGGGGAAAGAAGATAGAAAAAGGGGGAGGGAAGAGAAAAAGTGCTGTCCTTGTCACTTCAGCGTGTCCCCAGCTCCTCTGTGGGGTGGGGAGTGGATGGTGCATGGGGATGGGACAGGAGGAGCAGGTGCACAGCCAGGGAGGGGGATAACTGCATGCAGAAGAGAAGAGGCACTGCGGGGAGGGGAGGTGGGTGAGCAGGGCATGGGCTGTTGCACTAATTCGGGTCCTGTGCTGGAAAAAATGGCTGCAAGGCTGCGGGGTGGAGAAAGGGGTAACTTTCCTTGCATGGGAAGCGGGCTGGGGTGGCCCCCGCTTGCCAACTGCTAGAAGAGGATGAGAGCACCCAGCCAGATGCGTTCGCCAAATTGCCTTAAACTGGCCTAAAAGCTCCATTTAAAGCCCATTACAAGTTGAAAGGGTACCTTGATAAAGACCCCTTAAATGCAGACCGTCTTAAATCTCCTCGGGATGTCTAAAAAGGGCACCCAGGCAAGAACAGCACGTGGGGATGGGAAAGCCACAGGCCATCGCATGATGGATCTGAGGACTGAGATGAAGAAGTACAAATGTGGGCCGGTAACAGTTTATTAACTAAAGGCAGAATGAGATGATTTGACTTTTGGTCAAGTCATACCATGAAATAACTGCAGGAATTTGGTTTGATGAGCAAAGATGAGGCAGGGTTGGTTGGATTGCTGGAAACCGAATTCTACCCAGGAAATGTTAGAGTAAGAGCCAAAAAGCAGCTAATTAAAAATGCATATCAAAGTAGGAAGACAGACTGTGAACACACAAACAGCACCAGCCAGATTTGTTTAAAACAGCTGAAGAGCAGCACAAAAAAAGCAGCTGATCAAATGTATCTGCTACCCATGATCAAAAAGATCTTATTTTTTGAAAAATTGATGAAGATTTAGGGACTGGATGCATTGGGTAAAGGATGTACCACGGCGGCATGAATCTCAGCATGGTACCCAAAATACACGCGACACACAAAGCCTCGCTGCCATTGCCAATAAAGTTCAAAGATGAGCTCGCCTTCATGAGCAAAATTAGATGCTGCTGAGTGAACAGACACCAAGTCAACCCATAATCACTGTAAATAAAAACAAACCAATGGCAAACCTATCTAAACCAAAGGGTTGAAATGAGTTTTCAGGTAAAAACGCCACCCTAGGAAAACAAAACAGGTCATAGCCAGACCACATCTCTCCCAAAGCACGCCGAGGGATTTGGCAGAGCCCCCAGGTCCTGCTTTGCTGACCTCCCCTTTGCTAAGAGCCGAAGTGGCTTCCCTGGGGACTGACTCGCCGGCTGGCTTGTGCTACCCACGGTTGCAACACATTGCTCCAGTATTGGAGGGGTTAGGAGTGTATTAGACAAACAACGGTCAGAAATTATTCAGGCACAGCTGATCTCACCTTGGGACAAGGGGAGAGAGTAGAGGCTTTGCAGAAATCTCTTTCAGCTGAGCCTGTGGGCAACCTTGTTTCTAGAGCTGGGAGTGAGTTGATGAGCGTGATGAAAGACAGCGTGGCCTGGCAGCTCAACCTCCACCCCCAAAAATGTAAATACCAGGTTAAAGTTATGAGTTATTCAGTTCAATGGGCTCTGACAAGATGGTTCTGCTGGACCAAAGAGTGTTCATCACAGACATGACCCTGTGGAGGCCAAAGGTTCACAGGGGACACCTTGGACAGGTAGAGGAGACCTTCACCATCACAAGCCCTTGCAGGCCAAGCTGCACCAAGCAGCACCTGGCCATCAGGAACAGATCGCAGCACAGAAAAAAATCCTCATTAAACATCAAGCTGGCCCCAGCATCATGATGCTCAGTGTGGACCCACTTTCAAGAGCCCCTATAAATAGTGGAAGCTTCAGGCAGGGATGGTTAAGTGTGATTTCAGCTGCTACCATTTTCTGAAACAAAAACCTGACATGTTCAAAGAAGAAATATAAAATGACTCCAGTTTCAAACAGCTTGGGAGAGGAGCTCTCAAAGGGCGGCACTGAAAAAGCCCCAGCACTGCAGCATCGAAAGCCCAGAGAAGGGCAGAAGGACTTTGACAGCCCCACCATGGTCTAGGGCCGTGTTGCACCTTGGGGAAAAACAGATCTGCTAGGTTTCTCTGTCCTAAACAGAAGAGTATGCTGGAAACGCTGCGTGTGATTTATCATAGCCAACTTTGGTACCTAAGAAGAGACCCAAAACAGCATGTATCCCATACAGGTATGAACACTGCTGCAGGAAGAAAGGCAGAATTTCAAGTGTGAGAATTTCAAGTGTGGAGAAGGCTCCCATGGGGACATCAGGATGGAGCTGGGTCTGAAAAGCGGTGCCAAATCCCCCGGAGGAATGGAGCGGGTCCTGAGCACTTTTCGGGTTGGCATTGCTGAGACTAAAGCTGGGTCCAGAGCTGCAAACAGGTCTGGAGGACTGCAGGAATGGATTTGTCCTTCCTGCCCTTGGCTTCTCTCCTGCTTGTTACCATCCATATTTTTTTCCAATTCACCTGTGAGCAGCTTTTTCTCCCCTTTCCCTTTAGATGACAGAGCAGCTAGATTGGGAAGAAGCTAGAGATGTGCATGGGAGGAGAAGTGTGAAGCTGCAGTCCCATGCCCAGGAGCAACAGAAAAGCAGAGGGGAAGGAAGCAAATGCTTCTCCACCTGTGCTTATCCATTTTTACTACCTGCCTCAATGGACGAAGTCATTTGCCCTCTTGCTTTTTGCAAGGTAGTGGGTCCAGCACATTGCTGGTAGCTCTGACCGAAGCACAGGCTGGCAGCAAAGCCATGGGTGGTCGTGGGTGGCTGTGGGCACTTTCCAACCCACTGTGAGACACTCCTAAACCCAACACATGCCAAAATGAGCAAGTCCCTGGCACGGGGAATAACCTTCCCATGACCCAGTCCCCATCACTCAGTGCCTCTTATTAGATGGGCCCAGAAGAGCTGGGGATGTCCCTTGTTGGATACTTGTCCCCTAGGGACGAACAGGGCAGGGAGCTGTATTTCTGCCTGTATTTTCCCACGCTGGCAGTGGAACCTTGCAGTGGTTTGAGGACCCTGACCACACCCCTCAGGACATCCCCAGCACAGGGTCGCTTGTCTCATGAACATCGCTCTGTCCCCAGCCTGGCTCAGGGCACCCACAATGACAGCCGCCTTTGTCTCCCGCAGCCACTGCTCCACACTGGGTTTAATTGCTAAATTGCTTTTAAAATGAACAAAACAGAGAGGGGGTAGGAGGCAGAGCAGCAGTGCTCTCCCTGGGCCCCTGTTCAAAGGGACGCAGCTGAGGCCGGCCAGCGCGGGCAGCCCCCTGCAGCTTCCATCCTCTGGCGCAGCAGCACGGCGGGGGTGCTGCCAAGCCCAGCCTTTGATTATTTTTTCTTCCTGCTGTGAAGATGAATGACTTCAGAGAGGGCGTCCTGCCATGCACAGGGCTGCCGTCGCCACAGATCCAGCTGCGGCACAACGAGACAAGAGGAGGAAAAAGGGGTTTGGAGGTGCCAGTGCACGTGGGACCTCTGGTTTGGGGGTGTCTTGGCTTTCTGTACACTACCTCCAGCCATCCCTGGAAGTCCCCATCTGCACATCAGAGACCCATGAGTGTTAAGGACCAGATGGAGCATCCCCCGAGGGTCACAGAGAAATGGGAACATTTGGGATCCCCTACCAAACCGGTGCCGAAACATCAGAGAAATTTCCCTTTGCACTTCCAGGGGTGTAAAGCTGTGGAGCAGACAGCGACTGTTCTGTTCCCTCAGGCCATGGTATCGAAACATCTAATTTGCCCAATTTTCAGTGGGGTGTCTCCATCCTGCAGGTTCCCTCCTCCACCAGGGACCACAGCCCAACCTCAGCCCTCCTCCGATGCCTTGCACACCCAAACTGAAAGCCCCACAAAGTGCAGGATGCCAAGGAGAGTGCCCACAAGGGGAAGAGGAGCAGCCCAGATCTTCTCCAGGGATTGTTTACTCTGAAACCTAACAATGGCCTCTTCTACATCATCTCTGATTATTTCCAGGACTAGAAATCCTTGCCTCCTGCAGACCTGCTGCAGAGCCCAGCCGTGCACTGACCTTACAATTCACCGAGATGCCTCTAACTCTTTCACCCAAGAGCATTTGCCACAGCCCTACTATGCTGCTGTTGGAGCCCAGCAGCTCCCACGAGGACGGTCCAAGCCTGGGCACACTGCAGCAGGCACACTCACCCCTGGTTCGTTCCCCACTCATTCCGGATGCAGAGGTGCTTATGCACAGGGTCCTTCATGTAACCTTCATAGCAGAGGCACTCACCTATGGAGAGAGCGAGGGACACGAGGGACATGAGGGACAAGGCTTTCCACGTGCATCCCTGCCGAACCCAGCCTGCAGCGACCTGGGGCACCCGGCAGCTCCATTCTCTCACATGGAGCAAGGCAAGAAAGCATCTTCCCACCAAAACCGGGTTGAGCAGGCAGAGGTGAGCTCCCAAACCCACCCCTGCTGCCTGACTACCTACCGGTCTCAGGGTCGCACTGGTGCTCACAGGGGTCAAGGAGGCGCCGGGCACAGAGGTCCAGGGCCCAGGGCCCGCTGGAGTTTTGCTGGGAGAAGAGGATGACCTGCGCCGGGTTCAGCCAGTCACTGGCATCCAGCTGGCTCCCCTCCAGCAGGATGAACCGGCTCCCTGACACCAAGAGGGGAGTCAGCGGTGGCAACCCGCTGCTGTCCTCTCCATCCCATGATGGTTGCCTCCATCCCATAATGGACCTCTCCATCCCATGCCCATCTTCTCCATCTTGTGACAGCCCCCTCCATCCTGTGCCTGTCCCCTCTGCCCCACAATGGCCACCTCCGTCCCACACCCATCCGCTCCATCCCATGCCTGTCCCCTCCATCCCACAATGGCCCCCTCTGTCCTGTGCCCATCTCCTCCATCCTGCACCCATGCCCTCTGTCCTCCACTGGTACCCTCCATCCCATGCCTGTCCCCTCTGTTCTGCACCCATCCTGCATCTGTCCTCTCCATCATTCCCTCCTCCTCGCCATTACAACTTGCAGGGTGGGGCAGGAGGGGGTGGGTAGGACTGCAGGGTACTCACCATCAGCAATGAGGTGCTCAGGGACATGGAGGGTGATCTTGACAACAAGGGGGCAGCTCATGTGGGAGGAGCACACCAGGCTGATGACACAGCTCGTCACACTGATGAGGGTCAGCGTGGTCTTGTTCACAGGGCTCCGGGGGGAGCCCACTGCGAAACAGAAAAGCACAGTCAAACCTGAGACCCAAGGGACCCAGGAGGATCTTGGGGTGCAGCCAGAGGATCTCAGGGTGCAGAGACCCTGCCCAGCCCCCTGGAAATGCAGCGTCAATCCAATCAAGCAGAGTCACTTTGGAGTTTCAAAAGCATGAAGCAGGATTTGCTGCAGCAGCCTCTCTATCCTACCTGCTGCGGCTGGGGTCTCCCCGAGCCCCCGCAGCCCAGGCTCTCCCACACCCCTGCACTGCCACACACTGAGACCTTTGCAGCAGCAGGACTTTAAAGCAGAGCAGAGACATTGAGGACAAGAAAGGTAAATGCAATATCCTTCTTTTTTTCCCCCTCCTTCTTCTCGGCATTTCTCCTGGGTTAGTTTTGCCATGACAACAGCCTCCTGGATGCCTTTGAATAAGCACCGGAGAGCCCTAACTGCTCGGGGCACACAGGCTTTTGACTTTTCATCTCTCAGCTGAAGAAGCTGAGCCGAAAAAGCTGTCTGGGGGCTGAGCTATCCCTTGCAGAGACAAAGCCTGAACCAGCCACCCAGCACCCAGCACAGGGTGCTCCCAGGCCCACCACTCCCAGAAAAACAAGGCACTGTCCAGAGAAGGAGGGAAAACAGACAGAAACTCTCCTCCCCAGTGGAGGAAACCTCCCAAAGTGATGGTGCAGGGCGAGACCCCTGCCCAGGGACCAAGCTTGTCTCCATCCTCCATTGCACATACAGCTTGTACGTGCACAGTGGCAGAGCAAACCTGCAGCACCACTGTGCCAAGCGGCGGCACAGGAGCTCACGGGACAGCCTTTGAAGCATGTTACTCATTAATACACACCAAAGCCCAGCAGAAGCCTCCAGCAAAAATCAGAATATATTTCATCCTCTGCTGAGAAACTCCACCAGAGAGCAGCGGCAGCCTGCTGTGGGAGTGGGGACCAACACCTGCCCACGGCAGCCCAGATTGCGCCTGAGTTTCCATCTTTTGTTGATGGAAAGTCTCCGAATCCAGAGAGGTGATGGCAAACAATGCAAGAGAGGCCATGGCTCGACTCCTGCCTCTGTGCCCACACCCACCTCGGCTGCGCCTCCGGCTCCGCGAGGGGTCCGTGTAGAAAGTCAGCTGGGGATCAGTGTCTGCCTCCGTCCCTGAGTCCCCCTCGGGGTTGAGAAATGCTGAACCAGCTGCAGGGGACACCGAGTTTGGTCATGGTGGGGCCAGCACCACACCACCCCAGGCAGCCACATCCTACATCACCCCTTCAGGGCGAGCCTTGCCTTGAAGACCAGGAGCCCTGTCTGCCAGGGGCAGCAGGGACAGCATCTTCTCCTCTTCCCACCACACACAGCCATGGCCCCTGCCACAGCTCCATTACCTTGCAACTTCTCCCCATGGCCATGCCGGTATCATAAAATATTAACCATGGCCAACACCCTCTGCATCTTTGCAACCAACCAACCCAACATCATTTGCATTCTTGCAGACACTGCTTTTTCTGCTTCCCCCCACCCAAACCCTCATTTCCATGCTCTCACCCAACTCTGGCCCTATTTCTCCATCCCAGAAGAGGGTGAGTGGCTGAAGCATGGGTGGGTGGAAGCCCAGAGCACCCCATCCGCCCCAGAGACATCCCTACCTCGCGCCTTGTTGTTAATGCGCTTGCGCTGGCTGCTGGAGGTATGGGACAGCAGCGTGGCCTGCTGGTGGTTCGAGTCCACGGGGCTGGTGGCGATGATGTTGTCCTTGTACTTGTTCATCAGGGACAGCTTGGCGTTATCGCTCCCTGAGCAACAAGAATTGAAGGCAAAATCTTTCAGGGATAAAGATTTAAAAAAAGGAGGGAGGCAAGAAAGAGAGAGATTTCCTTGGATCCATCTCCAGCATCTGCATGAGGTGACCAGGGTGCTGTAGCCAATTGGCCAAGCTGCCCCCAGTGCACCCTCCCAAACTCCTCAAAGCCTGAAGGGGTCCAGCACTTCCTCCAAGCCTAGCCAAAAGCTGAGATTTAACATTCAACCTCTCAGGACACTTCTGCATACCCAGGTCTGCAAAGAAAACATCTGGAGAGCTTTAGGAAGCACACCATGGTCTTCCCAAACCATGTCTCAGTTGAGAAGGTTCCAGTTGGGTGGCTCAGTTGGTAATATGGCCAATGAGCAAGTGTGTTACAAGCCTTCAAGAATCCCTCCTGGTGATCAGAAGACAACATTAACTCTGAATCATACTGAGGGCAAGTGTAATTTTGCTACTAAAAGCCTCAGCTGAAGAAGATACCAGAAATCCTGGGATATAGAAGGGAATGTTGGGGTTCACCATGGGGGAGCTCAGAGGGGACACCATTCTGGTTCTCCATCAAGCCACAGGAACCACAGCCCTTCCCCTCAAAGCTCCACCTTGCATTGTCCCAGCCACGTCCCCCTCAATGGCGACCACTCTCAACCAGCTGCAAGGTCCCCCAGTGATGGAAGTGCCTTCAGAGTGTCACCAACATCTCACACGCAAAAAAAAATCCAGAGAAATGGGGAAAATGCTCAAGGGAAAACGTGGCACCATGGAGAGAAGATGAGGTGGAAAGGACCCAGCTCAGCCCATGACTCCCTGTCCTATCCCCACCTGGTGTGAGGTCCATGCTGGCCTTCTCATTGCAGCCCTGCAGTGAGTCCAGGGTGCGGGTGACCTGGCTGGCGAAGTCCTCCCCGCCGTTCATGCACTCGCGCTGGAGATGGTGCCGCAGGTCAGTGATGTCGTACTCGTAGCCATCCAGGATGGGAGTCTCGCGGATGCTGAGGGTCCCACTGGAGTTGTGGCCCTGCACACGGGCATTGCGCAGGCTCTCCCGCCCGTGGCCCCCGATCAGCACTGAGGGGATGTAGTGGATCTCATTGGCCGCCTCGGCGCTGGCACTCTTCTGGGGCTGTGGCACCCGGCGCCGCTTGCACCACCGCCGGCGGGTGTAGAGGATCATCACGAGGCAGAGGATGGAGAGCAGCAGGGCGATCATCCCTCCCTGCGGGCACAAGCACAAGTGAGGCTCAGCCGGGGACCAGGACCAGCCGTCCCCCAGGGATGCAAACACACCAGGGATGCTCCGGAGTGGCCAAAGCGAACCCAACGGCGAGAGGAGCCCGGTCGCACCAATAAGAGGGTGCTGCCACAGGTAGTGCCTGGTGCTGGCCAAGCACTCCCGGCTGAAGCCTGCCTCGAGCTGGACCAGCTTTGAAGTCACCACCGAGGCTTGAAAAAGCAGCATTTAAAGCAGAGCGTGTTTTGTTTCACTCTCCTGCAACACGTCTTTGAAAGCAGAGATCAGATTTATTCCAGGCAAACTCTCCTACAGGCAACTTCTTCTGACCCATTTCCAATCAGTTTCAGTGCTGTCACTCTCAATCTTGGGAGATTTTCCCAGGGTATCCTGCAGAAATTGCAGCACAGATTAAAGGAGATCAAGGCTCGAGACAGCCAGATGACTGAAGTGTTGTTTGGGGAATGCCTGGGTGAAGAGACTGAAAAAGCTCCTGCCCCATGGGGACAGACCCCAAAACTGCACCCAGCCCTGCCACGTCACCACCGTCCCCAAGGTCACCCTGCTGCAGAGACATCGTCCCTGCACACAGGTAGAGGCAGCAAGATGAAAGCCCAAGCTGGCCCTTTACGCCCAGCCTGCTAATAATAATAATAATAATAATAATAATAGTAATAATAATAATAATAATAATAAAAAAGAGCACGCGGAGCCAGCTAAGAGCTCCATGTCCATCCGTGACTCCAGTCCCCCTCCTCTTTTCTATGCAATAGGTGATCTTGATAAAATAAAATAATAGTAATAATCTGCTCCATTAGGACAAAACATTAAGGGACTTATTGAATGAGAAGCAGGAGAGGCAGCTGGAAAAGGAGCTCTAATGGCCGTTATGGGTTAACCCTCTTTCATTCCCAGGATAATGGAGCTGCAATGCACCCTCCTTCCAAACTTTCTTTAAAAAAAAAGAAAGAAAAAACCAGAGAAACTCCAGTGATTAAGGAGACAAGCAGTCCAGCGAAGGTGGGGGGGCTGGCTGGCATGCGGCGTCTCTCTGGCCGGGAGCCTGCAGCCCGGAGGATGGGAAATCTCTTGTCGGGGCTGAAAACCGGCGCTGGATTCCTGCCTGGCCGTGCTCGTTCTGAGTTTTTTAGTGGTAAAGTCAGGGCCCAATTCTCTGTCATGTTCAAATCCCTTTGAGTTCCCCTGATCCATAAATAAGTGGGGGCTATCCCCACCCCTACCGGAGATGGCCTCCCACATCACAGTTCTCCATCACCCCGGGGAAAGGTCCACCTGCAAATGGGGTGACAAGCAGATGGGATTAATACTGGGGTATTCCTGGCTTTCCTTTGCTGCCCTCCCTATGCACATTATATCCCCCAAACACCAGAGAGCTCTGCCATATACATCTGTGCTGGTAAACAAGGGAGGCCAAGCTGGAGCTCAAGTCAGGTGGACACCCATTTGTTTAGGACTGCAGCTGTGGGTTCTCAAAAAAGACCTGCTATTTAATTGAAACTGAACTTCTGCTGCCCTGGTAGTCTGAGAGCTCAAACTAACCCTGAGGAAAAGCAGCCTGTGGCCACTTGAGATTTCTAGAAGCTCCAAAGGGAGGAAGAAAACCAGCACTAAGTCTCCTCCACACTGTGCTAGCTGGAGAGGGGTCAGGGCACCACCTCAGACCCCCAGTTCCTCTCCATGGGAGCACAGAAATCCCATTCTGCCTTCATCCCCGCCACAGCCGGCACTTGCACAACGGCTGTGAGAGGAGCCCTGTGCCGAGCAGGCGCGGGAGCCCTTCTCGCACAGTCCACGTGCGGACCGCTGTCACGGTGGATACAGCCCCTCGTTCACACTTCTTCTCTTGGCAACCACATGGGAAAGAAAGAAAATCAGCCTTGAAAACTCCACGTGATCCTGACTCCTGGCACAAAAGCCAGCCTCTTTTTGTCAGGGTGTAAGGATGCCACTGGAGCGGAGCTGAGAGCGATGGAGAAAAAGGGGGAGAGGGGGGATTCAATCTGTATTTACACATTTTGGTATGAGAGCGATGAGTTGAAGACATCGTTTTCATCAACTCAATAATAAGCCTTGTTTCAGGCACTCCTGTCTCCGTCTAGTATTCAGCGGTGCACATGAAAACCAAGACCACAGTGGCAGAGCGGGGCCAGCCTCTCTCCGAGGTGATGCAGCTGGGAAAGGACAATAAAAAAAAGGGAACGGCCTGAAATGTTTTTTGGGGGTGGCTTTGCCGGTGATTATTTTTTTTTCTTCGAGACTAATCAAGCACAAATGATGGAGGAGAAACCTGGCCCGGGGCTGCAGTCTGGAAGAGCTATTGACGCTCTCATTAGGGTAGGCACCATTAAACAGCCTGTTTGCAGCCTCGTCAACACATTGTCTCCAGCTAATTATCTTCCAGTGGCACAAAAATTGTCAGATTCTTCAGATTTTTTCCAACATAAGAAAAAAAAAACCACCAACAAACCACAGATCCACCTTCAACACAGATCTCTCTCTCACCCTCCTTTCTCTGCCATCAAAACCTTGTCCCCGTGTTTCTGCAGGGAGGAGGAGAGCTATGCAGCCTCTGCGCATGGGATGCTCTTGCTTACTGCACGCTGCAAAACCACAGCCACGGGGCTGCCATCCTGATAAAAGCAGTGGTGACAGCGCCCGGTGGCACCGTGACACCCGTCGCGTGCCAGAGCAGTGGGCACCCGGCACCACTCACTGGGCAAAGGGCTCCTGACAAAGTCAATGTGAATTAACCCCGGGTTAAGGTGGTTGAGACCTTCAAAGTCCAGCACTCCCCAGGGATGAAGGCACCCCTGCAAACATATTTGCAAAGCAATGCAAACTAAGGGAGAGGTTTAAAGCAGCCCGATGTTAAAGCACCCTGCATGCAGCATCGTTTGGAGAGCTGTCCAGGGCATCTTAACCAGCCCCCGAAGGTGGGCTCAGCTCCCCATCCTAGGACAGCTGGAGCGAGATGGGGAAATATATGGCTTTTCAAAAGCCCCTATATTTTCTACAGGTTTCTGAACACCTAAATGGGGGCTGCCTTCCCATCACATACCATGACGGAGATGTGGAGGATCCTCAGCTCTTCCTCTGCCGACTCGGTCTGGGGCTCATCCGTGGGTTCAAAGCCGGGCAGATTAGGGGCTCCATCTTGGTGGTGGATGTGGAAGAGCAACGTGCCGTTCTCCAGCCACTGCTGCCGCCAGCGCACCAGCGGGATGTCGTCCGTGTTGCCTGAGATCTCTGCAAAAGCAAAGCCAGTCATGTGGGAAACATGGCAGAAGAGAGGGGTGATGGAGGACATTCACCTCTTCCCAAAAAATGGTTGGAGGGACCAAGGGACACACACAGCAGGCTCCCTCTGATCACCTCCTGCCAGCACCATGGCTGCCCCTACACGAACCACAACCTGAAGGGTTTAGTCCTGAAGCGGACTAAAATCATATTTCTGGGTAAAATTGAGATGTGGGCCCCTCCAAAAATCCAGATGTGGTGCAGGGACAGAGCACTTACTGACAGCATCTCGGGGCCAGAGCCAGGGAGCCTGGCAGCACCCTTCCAGCCCTAATTCAGCCAGGTTTCACCCACGTGCTTCATGTAAAACACAGCTCCAGCCGTGGGGAGCGGAGGATATAGGACATCTTCTCGGCAGCACTAATGGGATCATTGGGTTCATGGCAGTAAATTATTGCAAACAGAAAATATTTCCCTGTCCTTCATGAATGGAGATATGTACACGCGGCTGCAATTGCACCTACAGTTCTGCCTCTGACTGAGGCGCATTCAGAGGTTTTCAGTCTTCAACAACTTTTTGCTGCTTCCCACACAGGACACAGCCCTGAGATCTACAGATGTACCCGCACCTTCTGCCCAACACCCTGACTTTCCTCAAGTACCTTTAGGGTTTGGGGGCACTGGGGCAGAGGGACAGAGCTGGGCTGAGGAGCGACAGCAGCAGAGGACACCCAAGCAGGAGGAGCAGCTGAGGACGGGGACACGACACGTGCCACAGGACGCTAAATGCTGGATTAAACAAAATTCACCTGGCTGACTCCAAAATTTCAGGGACATCCCATGGCTGGGGTTTAGCAAAAGGGGACGGTGACACCAGCACATCCCTAGGAGAGATGGGCACTGTTTTAACCATCACCTCCACCTCAGACCAGATCACCTTGATCACCATCTCAGATCACATTGATCTCAACCATCAGCTTGAGCAAGACGCAGCTTTCCCTCCTGTCTCTGCCCCATGGGAATGGTCCTGCCAGACCCATCCGCTCCATCCCATGTGTAGCCATGTGTTTTGATGGCAATGGGGAAGAGCCCGTCTCGCTTTGCAAATTGTCATCTTTATTTTGCTTGTTTCATGCTGCCTTCAAATGAAAACTGGAATTCAATTACAGTGCTGAAAAACAACATTTTAAATTTACTGTTAATTAATATCATTAGGCTGCCTTAAGTGAGCTAGCTACTGGGGAGGGGGGGAAGGGAAATCTGCATCAGGAACCAGGTTCATCTTCCCAAACTGATTTGATTAATCAAAAGAAACATTAGCCGCAGCGAGTGAATTGGCAGATTGTTTCTGCTCAGCATGGGCCATATTTCTGGCGGTAATCAGTGCGCTTCGAGTGTCCCAAGCAGAGAGATGCTGAGCTCTCCTTGATGCCACTGGGAAGCGAAACCGAGAGGAGTTAAAGCATCTAGGAAGCCAGAAGCACTTTTGAAATTCCCTCTAACCGCTGAGCTCGTATTTAGGCACACAGATCCCCTTTGAAAAGCTGGTCCTGAGAGCCGGGAGGGTTTGAAAAAGCAGATCTCCTCCTCTCCCACCTGGTCTTTATTCATGGGCTGAAAGGGGAAAACAAGCTTTCCTGCTTCCTCAACTCCCCACGGCTTCTCAACTTCAAATGAACTAGCTCAAATGGAAGAAAATATTCTCCCCGCACCTGCCTGCTAACGTGAAATTAGGAGTAATTAAGGCAAGAGTTTTTATGCACAACAGGAACTCAATGTACTGACATTTGGGAAAATGTAAATACCAGCATTTGCTCCATTGTAAAGAGTGAAAATAATAGATACTAAGTATATGACATTGTGACATTTAGAAAGCTAGAGTTAAAGGTGTTTTCCCCCTGATCTGACATATCACTGAAAAAGCAGCACCCTTCAGCTCATTAATATTTGAGGAGGAATCCTTGATGGAAGTTATTTAAATGATTAATAGATTATAGTAAATTTAAGCCTTAAAATAGGTTGTCATAATTTCAAATATATTTAAACAGGCTTATTTTTAAAAAGAAAAATGTATTTCAATAAAAAATGGATTCTTGTTTTAAAACAGCACGATCCAGCCACAGAGCCTGAGCGTGTTATCCTCTCCCACCAGACATCACAACACGACCCTGTGGCTGCATCGCACGCAAGCAAGAAGTGCTAGAAACAGAGGAAGACACCCCAGAAATCAACTGCCATCACCCCAAACTGGCAGGCTATGACCCCTCTATCACACCGCAGGACAAGGCTGCTCCACCATCTCTGCCTCTGCCCTGGGAAAAGGCTCTTGAGGCAGTGCCTGGATGAGTGAGCTTCATCCTTGGACCTCCTCCTCTCCTCGAGGTTCTTAGCAACATGCCAGTTGCCCCTATCCTGCTCCATTTCTACGTGAAAAATTTATACATATAAATGCTTTCCTGCACCTGTGAAGTTCTCCTGGAGTTTGGTTCAAGCAAGACCAAGACAAGACAAAGACCAAGATGAAGATAAGACAAAGACCAAGACAAAGACCAAGATGAAGACCAAGACCAAGCTTCCTCCCTAACCCAGCATCTCTTTGCTCTCTCTTCTCCCAGTCCAATGCATTCCACTTTTATCTTTGTCTTGCTCTCCAAGCAGACATCTCATCACCTGGTGGGAGATGCTACATGTAGCTGACTGGGGCCATTTATCTGGGTGCCGTAGGGGCTCAGCTCTGCCATGGGGCTGGCAGGTCCCAACCCTGACGGCCAGCTTGTACCGACGGGGCCAGGAGACCCCAGAGGAGGTGAGAAAGTGGGCAGAAAGCCAAAAAAAAAGGCAGGGGGGAGAGGATAATTTCAAGTTCAAAGTTTGAAAGATATTGATGATAGGCCTGGTCCCTGCATGGCTTTCATTAAGGCCTTGGATATCAAGCCATTAGCACTAGTATTAACTTCTTGCACCTCTGTTAAAAAATAGCCTGCCTGAGTCAGGGGTTAATAACAGTAGGAGACCACTAATTAGGCTGTGCCGCGTTCACCTGGTATCAAACGTGGCCCAGGTCCTTCATATCTACAGGAGCAGCAGCCTCCAAAGACCCCGACTGATGCTTTCAACATAACGGCTGCGGCTGCTCCCCTCCCAGACCATCTGTGAGGGGAGGGAGGGGGGAAGGAAAGGTTGTAGAGGAGCAAGCTGAGGAGAGGACGAAAGTCCAGATGAAGTTGCTGGAGGTGGGTGGCTTTATACCTGCTTCAGTATTGATCACCCCAAATAACCTCATTTCCCTAGGGACAGCCATCCCACCCAAAGAAAACCTAGTCCTTCTGGAGGTAACACCTCTGCATCTCCCAATTTTCAGAGGCAACACCTCCATTGCAGCCCAATTCTGCACCCGAGCTGGTGCAATGTCGAAACCTTGGCCCCCGAGCCCAACGCCAACATGGACCCATTCCCACGTCCTCATGCCCCTGCTGAGACGCGGCATTGTGGCACACAAAGAGAGCAACTCTCCTTAAAAACGCCCACCAGCATTTTGTTGAAAAAAAAAAATGGTAAAACAATTTTCCTTTCCATTTGGAAGTGTTTTGCACTAATAGACGCCTCCGATTAGTCAAATGAACTCTGCCATAATGCCAGTCTCTTCAGACTCATTTCATACAGCAGAGCGCAGATTTTGACTTGGACTTATATTTCCTCGTTAACATTTAAACCTGGCTTATTTTCCATCCGGAACCTGACTGTGTTTTTATTTAAGTTCCCCATTAGCTATGGCTTTTGCTCCGTGTCTAAACCTCACACGTCCTTTAAAGGGCTCTAACTCAGCTAAAGCAAGCCCTCCAAGGGTCTCCAATGTCTGAAGTCACTCAGGAGACCTTCCCAACATAAGCCACTCGCACTCCCTGTTGGGACCTCAGGCCTTGATTCCTATCAATTCAGATGTCAAAATGCATATCCTGATATTTAACTTGTTTTTACTTCTGAGGTTTTAGTGCCACATCTTCCATGGGATAATATTCCTGGTTTTATGGGCCTGTTTAAAAAAAAAATCACATTCATCACTGACTATCCATATTTTATTCGCATTTTTTTTCCTGTCTCCAATCTCAGGTAGGAAAACTAGCTCATTCTGTAGGTCATTCTGCCTTTTCAAGACAATCCAGCTTTTCCATACCAGCAAACACAAACCTCACTTTATCTATTAGGAACGTGCTTCACGGGACAGGGCACCTTGGGCAAAATTTCCAAAAGACCCATAGACATGGGAGAACCTAAAGGCTCAAGGAAAAGGCACCTGCTGTATCTGGAGCCACTCTCTGGCTAGGTCAGAGAGATCACCCCGCCACAACATCTGCACGTGGGGCTGGTACACGTGAAGCCATTAGCTGTTGTAGCAAGGCTGATAGCTAACCAGGTTTCTCCTTGAAACATAAGGTGCCTTTGCTTTTGGGAAGGTCATCAAGGAGTTACATTTCAAACCTGTAGCCACACTTTAGCCTTGAACTGGGATTTTTGTCCCGAATATGCCATGGCCCTAATTCATCTCTTTCTTTAACAACAAAACACTCCATCACTCTGGGAGTGACATTGTGTCACACGGCCATTTGCAGAGCAAAGGACACTGATTCACTATTAATGGGTCTGAGTTGACCAAGTTTGCTCTGCAGCTGCTGACCTTGCAACGCGACGTGCCCCATTGTCCCACTCTTCCCTATGGACCCAAGGACATGCCCAACCGCACTTGTGCGATGTCCCCTTCGAGGTTATTTTTCTACCGCATTTGTCAATTTTGACCAAAAACTGAAAAAACTTGGCTAATGCATGTGGCTGAAACAAGCAGGCTGGGACATTTGCTGGTGTTTGATTTTCAGTCCTGCTTTTTTAGTTTGGTCCCATCTGCCATAACCGTGAACTACAGAGGAGATGTGGGAAGAGAGACAAATCCACCTCCTGGACCAACACATGGGAGACATGGGCATGTAAAAAAAAACCCAAAGCCCCACACCACAACAATGAGCAAAAGCAAAATAAAGAGGATGTGTGACAAGAACTTATGAGATGCAAGGCTGATATTTAAAACCCAGAAAGAACCACATTTCTAGTTGATATCCCACCCTGCAACGCCATCACATCAGCACTTCCAGAAGGAAGCCCAGGTCTCCACGGAAAGAGCCCAAGTGATGGAGAAGCTCCCAAACAGCCATGGAAAATTACTGCCCCGGCTAAATCACCTCACAGCAAATCGGTGAGATGGAGAGCACGAACCCCTCATCCCAGATGGTGCTCACCTATGAGCAGCAGAGGAGCACAGCTGCTGAACTCCACCAACACACCAGCTATCTCTCAGAAAGGTTGAGTAACTGGAGGAGCAAAACTTGGCAGAGGAGACCCCAATCTCTTAAAAAAGCTCTTGTGCATCATGGAAATTACAGACCAGTAAATCCTACTTCTGCCTTGGACAGTTTGTTAGAGGAACCGGTAGGTGTATGGATAAATATGGGTCACTCAACACTGTAAGCCAGTAGATAAGGGTGATCCAGTTTGATGGACTCATTTCAAAGAGTTCTTGTCAAAATCCACCCTCAAAGTTTCCCAAAGCACCGAAGTGGGGTTGGGATAAGAAGGAAAGTCCTCTTGAAGCCCACCAGGCAGGGGAGGAATAAGAGGTTAGTTTTCACAATGAAAGGAGGTTACCAAGAAGCCCCACAGAGATCTTTGTCAGGACCTCAGCTGTTCAGAAATGCTCTGGAAGAGGAGGCGAATGACAAAGTTGGTCACCAACGCTAAATTTAGTCTCCACAAAGCTAAAGCTGCGAAGTGCTAGAGGGAAGTGTGCAAAGAAGTGGGCAGGTGAAATTCAACTTTGGTGAAAGCAAGCCAATCTCGAATCCTGCAAGTGGTATTCAGGTCAGGCATCTCATAACGGAGGAGGCAGAGCTAGGAAGGTTTGGAGGAGGGGTACAAGGAAGATGAGATGTCACAAAGAGCTTTGTGGAGAGGAGAAACCAACTGCGTTAGGATGCTTCAGCAAAGAAAACAAATAACTGAGCAGGAACGTGATAAAAGCCCGTAAAATCATGAAGCCAGTGGAGCAGTGGGAAAGGCAATGATTATTCACTATTTCACACTTAGCAAGTATTAGGAGTATAAAAACTAACAAAAGGCTCTGTTTCATCCACCATAAAGTATGAAAGCACTGAGAAAGGAATCGAATTCAGGGAAGACCAGCGGCTATCGAGCCAGACAGCCCAGAGGCAAAACCCAGTTCGAGAAATCCCTGTGGCACAGATCTCGGCAGGAGAGAAAGGGCCACGCAATATATGCTGTGGGTTTTACATTTTTTTCCCCCAGGTATCAGCTACTTTCCATGGCTGGAGATACTGAGGGACCACAAACCCACTGTCCCCCACACTGCCCAGAGTCTTGGGGACGGAGGGTGGCTACAAAGCCAGCTAGGTGCTGCCCAGGCCACCCTTTGAGGATTCATCCTGCATCAACATGTGCCTTCAGGAGCAGCTGAGACCCTCTGCTCCTCCAGGCACTGCCTCACTGGTGGAAGGAGACCCCAAGGCAGCTCTCTCCCATTGAGACAGCCTCTTGCCACCCAGCCAGCAACTTCCCCCCTCCAAATCCCAGTCCTCCGTGCTGTTAGACCCTGTTGACCCAAGACGCCTGCCAAGATTACCTTCAGCTTTCCAAGCCAGCCAGCAATTTTCACAGGGAGGAAAAGGGCTATTTATATCCATTGCGGGCTGGCAGGGAAGGTAATGGCCGGCCAGTCCAGCCCATCTGCCAGGCACTTAGCAAGACATTGGAGCATATCGTACAGGCGAGGTCAAGCAGCGGCGGTGGTGGGACAGGCAGGGGATGTGAGGGGATGCATTACAGTGATGACATGGACTTCATTTCAAGGGTAAACTTCAGCCCACTCCTGCAGACTAATTTGTTTAAGTGCTCGTTGCGCTGAGGCCAAGAGGTCGGGCAAATTAGACATTATTTTGGCGTTCTCATGCTCGGCACAGGAAACGAGCACAGCTGCTCGTTCCTCATCTCCTGGGGGGAGAGCCAGGACCTGCCTGTCCTCTGGGGCATGGAAGAGATGAGGTGTGCCTCCCAGGGGGTGAAACAGGACTGAAGTAACCCTGTCTGCTCTCCTGCCAACAGCGAGACCAAGAGGTTTTCCAAAAGGTGGTCCTCCTCTTCCTCCCACCTGCCCTGGAGAGACTGATGCTGGTCTTGGGGGCAGGACGAATCCTCACCGCTGGCCCCATACCAGGACTCAGGAGGCAGGCATGGGCTACTGCCGACTGCAGCCTAATGTCATAAACTCATTGGTACTTGGGAGGTCTTACCCAATTTCAAGCTCCATTTTCAAGTTTGTGGAAAGGCTTTGAAAGATAATGAGGAGAAGGGGAAAAAAAAAAAAAAGAAGGAAGAAAGATGTAGAAGGGGAAAAAGTCGACTGTGCATCTCAAATTTATCACTCTTGAAAGAAGAGCTTGTCAAGAGGACCAGAGACCAGCCAGTGCACAGTGATCAATGGGAGGACTTTTGGGTCTAGTCAAGCTTGTTTCAGATTTACAGAAACTGAATAGAGGCATAAATCTGTCGCCGCCTGACGAAAATGGAGGTAATTAAATCTGCAGGTGTATATAATTGTCATATTGATGATCTATATAAATCAGCGGAGCCAGCAGTCACAAAGCATCGCGCTGAGCATGGAGCCTCCCCGTGAGGAGCTGTTTGCCCACCTGCCTGGCCAGGGGACAGGAAGGGCAGGTGCAGGACACAGCCTGAGGGACACCCATCTCACCCACATGGACCTGCCCATTGCCGCAGCCACCACGACCCTCTCCTCTGCAAGAGACCTTCTCCGGGTTGCCCCCACGGGCAGCAAAAGCAGCAGAACCCCCCTGCCGCTTTCAGCGGACGCAATTACCCGCAGTCTCATCCTGGCTACTGCCAAATTTCCCATGACTTCAGGAGGATGAAGGTGGGATCCCGAGCGTTGAGACACCCAACCGCAGACACCGTGGGGCTCTTTGCAGCCACTTTGAAGGTCTGAGCCCAGCTGCAAGTGGGGCACTTACTTGATCTTGCAGCGACTCTTTTTTTTTTTCATTTATTTTAACCTTTGTTATTTTGGGAACTTTGAAGCCTAAGCTGCTCCGAGGTGGCTGCCTTTGTAGGAAGGACAGAAAGTGCAGAGCGGGCATTTGAAAGAGGGGGAGAATGAGGAGAGGAAGAAACGGTGCTCCACAGCTGAGGTCTATGGCAGCTCCTTCACCTTTTCTCCCGCATCCCAACAAACCCACCCCGGGAGGCACTCGGGGCTCTTTTACCAGCAGCTCCAGGAAATCCGGATGCAAGGCAACCACTGTGTCTTCCATTTATCTAACACTGCGGCCCAGAGAAACTTCAAAGACCTTTGCAGACCTGCATCCCTTCTCCCAGTGCTCATCAGGACACTCCTTGGTCCCCAGAGTGGCTGCAGAGCATCCTTCCCAGCCACCGCAGCTCAGCCCCGCTCCTGTTGTGTGTGCCGGTGCCACGGGGACACATTTCTTCCCACCATGCTGGGATGGACGGGAACACGAAGGAAGGCTTTCCCATCACCTTTGCCAGCCAGGCTCCCTCGCACGTGCCCACGGGCCAACCCCACTTCCCAGGTTGAGCATTACGTACGTGCGACAATTGGATAATTAAAAATTAAGCAAGCGCTTCTGCATTGCAGTCCAAATTATGTAACGCCGCTCTTCGGTTTCAGCACCCATCAGCTTTAATGCAATTGCGCAGCAGTACAGCCCTACCTGTATTTACCTGCCTGTCTTTGCAGGCAGGGCTCGTGCCCTTGGCAGGGAAGAGGAAACCCCAATGTCAACCGCAGGCAGAAAGTTCCCTCATATTCGCATGGAAAAGAAAAAGGAGGAAAATCTACTTATTTTCCTGGTCTAGGGCTAAAATCTGGGATGGCCAGAAACAAGGGGATGGAGCTGGGATGCTCCAGCCCAGCAAAGTGCAAAGGGTCACCCCGGCCAGGGCAGCACCTCTGCGACTGGGGGGTTTCTAAGCAAGGGGCTGCTGCCTCGATCTTCCTGCGCCAAAGGGAAGCAGCATCCCATGTTAGCAAATAAGCAGCATTTCTGTAAGCAAACAAAATTAAATCAGGGCGAGGAGAGAGCTGCATTTTTGGTATCTTAAGAGCAAAGAGCCCTGCCAGACTCTGAGCACGGGATAACTGCAAACTCCTGCATTTACGGCCACATCTTTGCTTTATCCCCATGGGCTCTGGCTGTTGCCAAGACCAGGGCTCAGTGGGCCAGCCTGCCACCTCCTCCCTTCCTTGGCCAGAAACCCGTCAAATACACAGCGATGGCCTCTGCAGTGCTATTCCCCGGATACGGATGCTGCCAGCCGGTGTGAAACCAGCCATTAATTTCTGCGGTGATTAGCTCCAAAGGGCGCTTTACTGGGCTCTGTGCACAGCAGCTTCAAGAAGCCACCAGGGATGCCGCGGCTCACACCTGCAGTGAGCAGCTCTGCCAGTACCCTCCATCACTGCTTCTAACATCCCTCAGCTTTTGCGTGGTCCCTCCAGTTATTTTCTACCTCCTGCCATCGCGCCTCTCTTCCCACCTCGTGGCCCTTCCTTTCCTGCCCTCCCTCCATCATCCCGATGCTTTCCCGCTGCTGGCACAGCTGCGTTTCACACACGTGCTGCCTTTCATCCCGTGGCACGCGAAAAGCCCTTCTTCCCTGGTGCTGAGCTTTAATTACAAGGAGGCGGCTGGATCCAGCCCCAGCTGACCACCCCACCACCATCCCATGGGGAGACGTGCACCACGTCCATCCCGGGAACCTCCGCATCCCGCTTTTAGCCCCCAGCCCCAGTGCCTGCAGGACACCCCTTCACCCCAGTTTGTGCCGGCAGGTGTGGGAGGACTGCAGGGGGATGCTCGGGGGCCAGTAGCTTGAGGCTGAGTCCTCCAGCTGTTAACCAGCGATATGCCTTACTCAACAAGCAAGAAAAGATGATAATAAAAAAGGTGATAATAAAAAGCTGTGGAAGCCAGCCCAGGTCCAAGGTTGACTAAGCAGGCTCGATGCATGCGATGCACTCTGCTCCACCATCCACAGAGGGGGCTGCGCTATTTCTCCTGCCCACCAGGTCTGAGTGCACCAGGAGCACGGCACACCTGGGAAGAGAGCAGCTCCTGCTGAAAAGCTAATAAAATTGGTTTGATTTTTCCCTGGAAGAATGTTTCAGGCATTGTCTTGCTTGCAGATGCTTGGACACACATCCCAGCCTGGCTAAAGCTGTGCCTTGGCGTGAGCTGGAACAAGACCCCTGCAGCTCCCTGCTTGTGGGCTGGCAGAGACATTTCTAATCCCCCCCAAATTCCCAGGCCACATGTGTCAGGTCTGCAAAGACAAACTCCCTGGCCTGTCCCTTTTGCCAGCAAGAAAGCCAGCAGCTCCACAGCAGCGCAACGGCTGTCGAGTCGCACCGCTGCTCCTTGCCAGAGCTCTCCCGAAGCAGTGAAAGACAGAGCCCAGCTATTTCTAGCTGAGCAATAGAGAAAATGTTGGGGAGATGCAGCTCTGGGATGGGAAAACAGCTCCGCACTGGCACGAGGGCCACTGGGAAAGCGGCGCCCGGAAGAGCTCAGGGCCAGCCCGGGGTGGTGGGAGGCACAGCAGGCTCTCTGGTCCAAACCTGATGTTTTCAGGATATTTCCCAGTGGCTGTGGACACTGGGGACATCATTAGGGGAGCGGACGGGCTGAGAGCACTGCAGCAATTTAAAGTCGGTGCTGAGCTGGAATTAGCCCCCCTGGGACCCTGCGGCCACAGCTGCAAAGTAGACCCTGGCAAGAAAATTTGGGAGCATGATGTCTCCTCTCCCAGGCATCTCCCCTTCCCCACCAAAGCCGGCCAGCTCGATCGATCCCCACAGGAGCCCCCCTGCCATGAAGCTGCCCTTCTCAGCAGGAGAAAGGGCACTGCCTCCTGATGCCACACACGTAAAGACAAATCACCTCGACCTGCGCTGAGCTGCCCGCCCCCATGCTGGAGCTGTGCCCTGTAGTCATTTCCCATATCCTCACTCCTCCTGCAGCACCCTGAACCCTTCATTCACACCAAATCTTCGCACCCCCCCAAACCTCCACCTACGGAGCTAGGAAGGGGTTTTTTAAGCCTTAAGCTATCTCTTCTAGAAAAACACCTTGCTGCTTCATGTGTGGTGGAGAAACCCCATTATAGGAGGGCATTTGGTGGCTGCGGGGCGGCGGCACCAGGGAGGACTGGGAGCCCACCAGCCCAGGCACTGGGTTTTCCAGCACCGTGCCCTCCCTCTCTCACTCCCCTTGGGATGCTCAAATTAATTACCTTGTCTCCTGGAGCTTTTAGCTGGAACAAATAAAAGAAAAAGGGGGGGTTGCCAAAATCCATAATAAGGTCTACAGTTCCTCTGAGCTACAAGGGCTGCTTTAAATTTTGGGTTTTTTTCTTTTTTTTTATTTGAAGGAGGTTTCCATGGTAACTGTCTCCCATCACATAGGAGCCTGTCCCCGGGATATTTCAGGGTTGCTAATATCTGCTTTCCCAGGCAGGCACTGTGTTGTGACGGTGACATCGTGACCAGTTTTTTTGGCAGGGGAGGAGGGTAGGGGTGCAGGAGAGAGGAACAGGAGGTGTTGCCCCGAAAAACCAAGGTCAGTGTCCTGCCTGTACCTGGTTTCCCCTGCCCACCAGGTAGACCTCCATCCCAAAGGGCTCCAGCAGCCAGGCGATGGTTTCACTTGGACTGTGGACCTGATTCGGGGAGCATTCCCTTCACCTGGCCAAGCAGAAGTGACTTGTCCACGCAAAGTTCTCAGGATCTCAGGCTCTGCAGACAGGACACGGCAGAGGGTATAGGCTCAGACCCCTGCCCACGCCCATCACCCGCAGCAAAGCAAAGCAGGGGGTCAGCTTAGACCACGTCCCAGACCAGACCCCAAAAAGCCCAGTGCTGGCACCTCAGAGTGAGCAGAGGATGGTCTCCTCTGGGCGCTTTCTCAGCGTTCAGCTGTAGCGGGGCGGCCAGAACTTGGCAAACAAAAATCTTCCCTTATCTAGACAAATCCGTCAGCCTCCAGAGTGCTGCTGCTCTGGGTGAGCCACTGGTCACAGCCAGGCTGGCTACAGAGAAGCCAGAACCCTGCAATTTGCAAGTAAAAGGACAGCCAGTCTTAAATGACAGAGCCATCACCATCCAGACGCTGCCTTAATCCCGCCAGGCAAAAATTCCTTCATCTGAAGGACTCCTCTGCAGCAAGACTCCAAGAGAGATGATTTCAGAGCCTCCATTTAGCTGGCTAAGCAACCATTAAAAAAAAAAATGGTAGGAAACAGGCTGAGGCCCAGGAGCAAATTCTGCCGGCACGGGGAGAGCGGGGCAGAGGTGAGAAAGTGGCGTCAGGGAGGCGTGTGGCTGCCCAAGGGTCCCCGCCATCTTGTGGACCACAGCCAATTCCTGGGGGTAAATCATGCCTGCAAAGCTTTGGGGGCCTTCGAGGAGTGCCCATGCAGGCAGCCCAGCCCCTGAAACTGGGACAGGTCTTGGCACAGGAATGGGAGCAAGCCTGAGCATCCCTGCCAGGACGCAGTCTGAGAAATTAAGGCTGGGAGTGATTAAAGGGAGCTGGGAGCATCGCTCTGCACATCCAGCCAAAACAGGGGGCCAGGCCCCCACAGGCCACTCTGCTCAGCTCCGGTCCCCTGACCATCCTGCCAGGCACTGCCAGACCCTGATACCCACCACTGAAATGCCAAGCGGCCCCATGGCCCGCTCCCCCCGCTGCTTTCTGGGTCAGCGAGATCCCCTCCCAGCCCCGCTGCCGCTGGAGCCGGCTGGATGCACAGTTGCTGTGGCAACGGGTTCCCAGAGACAAAATCCCTATTTTTTTTTTTTTGCTTGGTTAAATACAAATATACAAGAGGCCCTCTACATCCGCTATGCCCCTGAAACCTGCACTCCCAGTAGGAGAGCGGGTAAGTGATGGGCAAAGCATGGGGGCAATGTGTCCATAAGGATGGGGATGTGCACCCTGTGCCTCCCTCCTGAGCCTCAGTCACCCCCAGTTTGGCCGTGGGGGACCCTGTGCTCCTCCCAGGGATGCTGCCCACTTTCCTGCAGCATTTTCCACCCCAGCCCCTGGGTTTTAAGGGCTGCCCCTGCTCGTAGCTGAGGTTGGTGCTGGGCTCCATCACCTGGAGGAGAATGTGTGACCAGGCATGGGGGGTGCACTCGTTGTTTCAGTGGCTCTAAGCAGGTCACCTCGCCCACTCTGGCCCCATCCTTCAGCTGGAAAAGGGATGTGGAGAGGTCAGGTTTACATTGCATGGCCAAGAGCAAAGGCAGGAACAGGGTGCCACCAGTGGTTTGTACCCAAACCCTTCCAGATGAGCCTGTCCTGTCCCACCAGATGCTCCAGGGCAGGATGCATCCCCTCAGCAGGTCCCTCTCTGCTTTTCTGGAAGTTCTGCAAGCCCCCAGGCCTTGGTGGCACCCTTTGGGGCATGCTGGCCTCTGCTGCCAGCACCCAAGAGGACACCTCCAGTGCAAAAAGCAAGCACCAAAACATCGGCGGGGGAAGGAGGTGCAGCAGCACTGAGGTCTCAGTGATGGGCTGGGTTTGATGGAGAAAAAAGGAGGCGGCAAGCGATGGGGAGGGAAGCATCTCACACCACAGACTGGGCAGCCAGCAGTGCTCTGGATGTTATGGACGACATCCCACCACTAGCACTAGCCACTCCAGGAGGGTGTAGAAAGAAGGTAGCACCCCTGGATTTGCAGGAGATGTAAACCCCAAAGCATCCATCTCAAATTCACTCCACAGTGACGGGAACCAGGCTTAGGACCCCAGCCAGGCGATCAACTGCTGGCAGCAGAAGGGAATCACACGCATCCCACTGCCAGGGAGGGTTTTGCCAAGGGGCAGGAGGGCTGCCGAGACGGGACGTTTCGTGGTCCCTTCCCCACTGCAGGTCCTGGCATGGGTGGGTTGGGACCCCCCTGGCCGCCCTCCAAGCCGCCTGGCAGAGAGGTGCCAGCAGCCGCCCCCTCGGCCAGGCACGTGGGAGCATAGATCATACTGCTGGGTTTCAGTGCATGCGACAGTGTCCAGGATCAAAGCCAAGTTCAATTAATGGCTCACAATCTTATTAGAGAAATTATTTCAGGATCTTGAGTAAAAGTCCAATATATCCACTCCATTCCATTAGTCAGGCTCATTTAGTAATTCAATCAATCTAAGCAAGGCAATTGAGCTCCTCTGGTATAATTTAACTCGGTTATTCTCTGGGTACTTAAGAATTTCTTAATATTTGCTCCATTATTTCACCATTACACCTATTTCCAGGTGCAAGGTTCACACTGGAGCGATGCTGTGGGTCTCGCAGTGGGACCAGCCCCACTGCAGCCCTCTGCCATGCCCTGGTCTCGCAGGATGGGGACACGTGACAGGGAAGGGGAGCTCCAGTGGTGATACCGGGGTGCCCTCACCTCCCTTGGAAATGAAGCTGAGCTGGGGACGAGCACTGCAACACCCCAGAGACCCCCTTTCCCACCACGGAGAGCTGGGATCAAATAGCTGCCCTGTGTGCCGCCAGCTTTGGGACTCACAACCAGCGCCCAGACCCAAGCAAGAGGAGCAGGGCCAAGCAACCCCCAACCAAAACCCAACAGGATGCTCCTCTTACTTGACATGGAAGTGGAAAAAAAAAAAAAAAAAAAAAAAAAAAGGATAACACAATCCTGCAGCCCCTTGGCTCTTGCTTCCCTCCTCCGGGGCCATTTAGGAGCTGGGGGTTGAGGGCAGATGGGGGGGGCACTGCCTCCCGCAGACCGCGGCAGTGGGGAGACACGTGGGATGAGGATGAGAGCCGACGGGTGTCACATCTCTCCACCTCCCCGCGCAGCCTGGAAGGAGAGCTGGGGCAGGCAGGCATGCCGGCAGCCCATCACCCCGATTAACAGCAGCCCGCATCCCTGCGGCGGTCTGTCTTGCATCCCCACGACCTCCTGTGCTATCCCCCTGTTATTAACCCAGGTAAGTCATGGCCAGAGCCTCCACCAGCACAGTCAAGAGCTTAGCAGAGATTTAACAAAAAAATTGATTAGATATTTCGGGGAGATATTCAAGAGCAGTTAAATATGCCCAACTCTTCGGTGCCTTTGAAAAATCTCACCCCTCTAAAAAATTAGAATTGATTTTGTATTTAAAAAGGAATCTATTTAATTTAAAAGTAAGATAATTTGAAATCATGACAGCTTGTATTAAGGCCTGAGTTTATGATAATCTATTAAAGTCATTGAAGTTAAGAACCTTCTCCCATCCTCTGCTGCCAAAGCTCCTGTGAGGGCAATGGGGAGGGGGGGAAGTTGGGGGGCGAGGGGCTGCACTGCCCCTGTTTCAGAGCACAGCAGCTGGGCTGGAAACCAGGGAGGCAGAAAAAGCTCCTTCAGCTCCTCCACGCTCAGGAAAAAAAAAAACAGGACATGAGAAACCATCCAGTATTTCAAGAACTTGAATTATCCAGCACCCAGAAAGCACCCATCAGCTCTGCTTTCTCATTCCTCAAGTCCATTTTATGCACAAAACTGCATTTCAAGACTTCGCTGTTCAAATATCTAGTGCATTACTTGGGCGAAGGAGTCAAAGACACCATCTTTCGCGCAGTTTTTAATTGCATTGCAAATCTCCACTGAGCCCAAGGGGCCGTGGGAAGCTAGGATGCTAATAAATACCCCGATCACTGGTTTGTAACCTGTGAAGGATGGGGCCCAAAAAGATTAGCGGCCCGCAGGAGTGTGAATCCAGTTAATGACATATCAAATGTGGCTGGATGCTGCCGAGCCAAGCAGCAAGGAAGAAGGGGGTGTGAAGGTTAGTGGACAGAGTATATTGAGCTGCTAATTAGCATTTCTTAACGTCCACTGACCAGTGAGATTTGGCCTCCCTTCAGGAAAAAATACAACTAATGCAACAAACACAAAACGAGATGAAAGGTGACCATTTCAAATGCAGGTTTCCTTGATTTAAAGCAGGATGAAACCAGGTGCTTTTAAATGCGGGCAGCCTGGCATGCACCAGCAAGCAGCCCCATCCCTGCTCCCACGCCCTCGCCACTTCCCGAAAATTCAGGAGGTGGGAAAAAACCTCGCAGCAAAACGGGGGGCTGGTGTTGAAGTCCCTTTGAGGTCATGCATATAAAACCGTGTGGGTTTTTATGGGTACGAGCACGAAAGGCGATGCATGCGGGGACCGCGTGACACTGAGCTGCTCCTGAGCAAATGCGGGCAGAGAGGCAGCACGTGCACAAGAAGGCGGCCAGCGCAATTAAAAGACGCTCCGTTCATTAGCAAAGGGAGCTGCAAAGCAGCTGAAAGCCCTGACCAAGTGCCTCCCCTCACCATAAACCAGGGGTAATAATCCCAAAAAACATCACTCTGCTTTCGGAGGAACGTGGGAGCAGCCACGGGGTCCCCACATTTGGGAGGGATCAGTACCAATGCACTCAACACACCCAGCTCTGGCACCGGGACAGCCATGAGGGGGGATGAGACCAAAAATGGTACATGCAGAGCAGGCAACAAGCAATGTTGTTTGTTGTACCCTCACACTCTCGGGTAAAGATAAATATAAAGCGAAAGCCGCAGGGCAGCAGATCAGGGCAAGCCAAAGCAAACGCATCCCCTCAGGCCCCCAGCCGCGCCACAGCTCACCGCTACCTGCAGCGGGGAGAAGCAAACGCATGAAGGGGATGGATGCCAGTCCCCATGCATGGCTTTCCCACTGCCCCCTGCAGACCCCAAGGTCAGGCAGACAGTCCCTATGTCCCCATCATCCCCACTGGCACAGGCGAACCTCAGCAGAGCTTGGCTTGGAGGGGGCCCATTGAAGTCCCTGCCACACCACCCACCAGCAGCAAAGGGATGCCCACAACCTCCGTGCTCATCATTAAGTTGATTATGTTACCAGAGCATCTCATCGGGGTGGGGAGTGACAGCCATTTTTGGGTTGGCCAGTTCAACACACACCCCCAGCATCCTATTTTTAGCAAGCAACGTATGTGGATCTCCAAAGACCCCAGCACATCTCTAGCTGGGGGAAAAACCTTGACCCATGTGCCCATCAGCAGGATGCCCAGCTTGGCCACCATGGCAAGGAGGTGCCACCAAGGCAGGAGAAACCACACACACTGGTCTCCACAAACGCCAGACAAGCTTGAAAGCACTTGAATTATTTAGGTGGGTTTTGAGGAGGACAGCCAGGGCTGGAGGGGGATGACACCCAGATACACTCGGGCTCCCCAGTCCTGACCCTTTCCTGGCTGCTCTCCTCGCCCCTTCCCCTGCCACAGTCCCAGCCTGCTGCAGCCACCTCCCCACGCGCTTCTGCCGTCTTCTTGGGGAAACTGAGGCATGGAGCAACCTCGAGTGAGTTGCTCAAAAGCCCACATGGCAGAGCCAAGGTGCCACTGCCAGGAGCACGCATGGAGAACTGCCTGCCCTTCGCAGTGCTCAAAGCCCACAGCCAGGCCCTCCCCAGCCCCAGGGCAGCACCTGGGGTCTGGTCCAGCTCCCTCCCCAGTAGAGACACCCTGAACCAGACCTGGCTCAGAGGCACAGAGGTGGATGTGGGGATTATCCACCGCTCCAACACATTATTGTACATTCAAACAGAAAAAGGTGGGCACAATTAATGGGTCTGGGGTTTGTCGGGGACAGTGCAATCAGCACTACATGAAGCCACGTTCCTGGAAGGATGCTCAAATGCACCCTCCAGCTACACACAAGCCTTGTGGAAACACAAACAGCCATCGACACCGGTTCCACGCATCGACCCGACATGGCCATGTCACCACCAAGCGCGCAGTGCCAGCAGCGATGCTCTCTGCCCCACGGGTTTCTTGGGCTGGGGGCTCTCTGGCTCCAGAGGATGCAGCCTCTGAGTTACTAAGTCTGGGTCTTGCAAGACCTCTATGCACTTCAGGGCTTCTGCCATGCAAAAGCAGTGCCCAGGTTAATACTACTACTACTACTACTAATAATAATAATAATAATAACAACAACACCCACGCATGGCAAAGCAGCACAACAACACCACCACCACCACCACTACCCACTCATGGCAAAGTGGCCATGCCAGCTTCAAAGCAAGCCCTTCTCTGGTGGGAGAGAGATGTAACATGGCATTTCCCAGTCACCAAGCCAAAAACCCTGGCAAACAGGGGGCCCATGAGGTGCCCTGTCCTGCCAGCCCAGCCCCCAGCCCCAGCATCCCAGAGCAGGAGACTTGTACTGGGACCACTTCTGTGTCTCCTCAACCCAAACCCCTGCGTGCCAGGGGCTGGCGCAGCCCGTGCACCCGCAGGCTCTCAGGGGACCAATGTCCCAGGCAGCAACGCCCAGGAGACCCCGACCATCAGGGTGCACTGACGTGGGGCCAGCTGTCCTCGTATTTGTCTGGTGGCCATAAGCAGAAGGAGGTGAAAGCAAACCCCTGCCCAGGATCATCAGTGCAAGCCCTGGGTGCAGCGGGGGCTTTCAGGGCGGGTGGGTCCTTTCCTGCACTGCCCAGCATATGGCATCTTGTGGATTTGAAAAACCCCGGGGGAAATCCCTGCAGTACCACCCAGGGGCCATGCCCCGGGACCCCTGCCCAATCAAAGTCATACATCCCCGCCCAGATGCTCCCCGCTGGCAGCATCCCAGGCCCCGAGGCCCATAGGGGTCCAGCTCCTTGGGAGTGGGTCCAAGGGGGCCGGGGAACAAGTGTCAGTGTCGCCTTTGGGGCCTCAAGGCAGCGCGGGGCTGGCGGCCATGCCTGTGCTTCCCCTGCATCCGCTGCGCTGCCACCCCGTTGCCACAGCAACGCTCTCCGGCCTCCGCCGCAGCATCCCGCAGCAGAGGGCTTGGACTGGGGGACCAGCACAGGCCGCTGCCCCCTCCCCGCATGGCCCCTGGCCTTGAGCAAATCATACCTGGGTGTCCCCGCACCCCCCCGCCATGGCATCAACAGCCCCTCCGCCTGCCTCTGCCTTTCTCACAGGAGGAGGAGGATGCCTATGCAGCAGAACGCTGACCCGAGCCCATGCAGCACCCAGGACTGGGGGCTTTTTTGTGCACAGAAGGGTCTGGGGGCCAGGGAGGTGATGAAGCGCTGGGGAGAAAAAACAGGTTGGAGCCACCATTATGCTCTGCCCGCACACAAGGGTGGCACAGAGGGGCAATGCCACACAAAGTGACACGCCAGTGCCTTATTTTTGGGACAACATCCAGACAAGGGTGGCATTTTAAAACCTTCACAGGACACCCAAGGTGCTGCGGGAGCAGCGACGCATGGGCAAGGCTTGCAGGAGGTGTGCACAGCCACCACGGGGCTGCTAGGAAAGTGACAGCAGCATTTGCCCAGGGTGGGGGGTTATGTGCAGGCGGTGGTAGGAAACTGGTATTCTGCACAAATATCACTAAAAATTTAAAATCTCAGTGACTTGTTCCAGGTGGCACAGAGGGAAGCGGGTCCCTGTGCACGAGTGGCAGAGGCCTTGCTCTGACCACAGCATAAACAAAGGAGCAAATTTTTGGCTTTTTTGGTGGATGAAAACTGAAGAAGCCCATCAGATTTGGGCAGATGTGCCTCAGATGGTGGGTGAAGCGCAGAGGCCTGGCTAGAGCAGGTGGGAACCACCTGGACCATGTGAGCAGGCCACAGCCTTAAAACCCGGGGGCAGGAGTACTGGAGACAGCATATACAGGTGGGGTGGGAAATGCTGGGCACCGGAGTATTTTTCCACCAGGCTGCAGGAAAAGTGACTCTGCTCAGGGGCAGACAAAGCAGAAACCCTCACCTCCAGCCAGCTATGCTGAAAGCGGACTGCAGGCCTCCTGCCAGCACAAGCCACCGGTGGCGGTGCACCGAGCTGGAGACAAGCCCCATGGATGACAACCCAGGGATGCACCCAGCACCCCAGGCCTGCAGCATCTCCACAGCATCCAGCCCGGTGCTGCAGCCGGTGTCGAGATGCTGCAGTGGGGTGAACCGGCACCGGGGCCGAGATGCTGCAGCGGGGCGAACCGGCACCGGGGCCGAGATGCCGCAGGGTACCCACACGCCGGTGCCGCAGGGAGGAGCCCCGCAGCCGGGGATGCTCGGTGCCCGCTGCCGGGAGGGGAGGGGAGGGGACCCGCCGCGTACTGGCGCAGCCCGCAGGCCCGCCCGGGGGCTCACCCAGCACGAAGTAAGGCAGCTCCGTATTCTCCAGGTCATCCACCACCACCATCTCACCGGGGAAATCGTTGCGTACGGAGAAGAGCAGCTTGGGCTCGGCGGCCGAGGAGCCGTGCATGATGCTGAGGTCGTTCTCCCGCAGGAAGGGCAGCGCCGACACCGTGATGCTCTTCAGCTTACACTCCAGCTCCTTGGCCGCCGCCTCCGCCCCCGCCTCGGCGGGGCCGCTGCCCGCCGCCAAGCAGCAGCCGGCGAGCAGGGCGCACAGCCCGGCCAAAGCCATCTTGGAGCCCCGCGCCGCGCTCCCAGCGCCGGCCG